>NW_023612717.1:0-112117 GCF_013339725.1 Rhipicephalus microplus | reverse complement strand
ACTGTTAACCACATTCAATCATGTGTTGTGGGAATGTGAAGCCATCGGCCCCACCCTCAGCGAGGACAGGTGGGCTGCGCTTTTACGCAGCCCCGAACTTAAGGATAAAACCCTAGCCGTCCAGAGTGCCGTGAACGCGCTGCCAAGCTCGGCTTGACGGTCCCAACGTGGGATTAGCCGGGTGGCGCGGGGTCTCCCCTGCGTCTCCCAGGACAAAATAAAGTTTTAATCAATCATCACTCTGAAGGGAGCTTGCATGAACGGCGGCGACGCTATGTACTCTGTGTAGGCAGCCATTTTTTTTGTCAGAGGTGGTAGGGGAGTGCAGCAGCGCAGTCATGTTTGCGAGCGTTGGCGTAGCTTGCAGGCGTGATCGAGTGTGAGCACGACGCAAAATGAACTCCAAGAAGTGTCGTGCACGATGTCAGCCTAACCGGAAGACCACACTGCAACGCTGTGCCAGAAAGACCTCGAGTGGTATGGACAAGAGTTTGCTCTGTGTGGACCCACTCTCGCTTCGTGCGGGCGACTGTGTAAGCTACGTGCACTTGCGGCCATGCGTCGAGAGCTCCGATATTCATGAATTTCTTGTTCCGATGAGCTTGACTACCTGGGAGCTGTTGATTCGAGAAAGCAGTCAAGAGCCACAACTTTGTGACGAGTGGTTGTGGGAGCCGTGTTTAAAGAAATTCGCCGCCGATACCGTAATTTTCGTCACTCATGTAAGAGGTATTAAATCACTTGATATTGCCGTAGATGCTAATGTTTTTCCTCGGGTAAAACTACCAGTGTGTTAAGAAGCCCTCTGTCGCCGTCTTGTTCATGGGCAAGAGTGATGGCGAGATCCTTGCCGCGCACTGCACATGCATTTCCGGGAACAGCCAAGCCTGCTCGCATCTCACTGCGCTGTTATTCTACGTGGAGTAGGACGCACGAGAAAAGCGCTTCCTCAATTTAACGCGTCTTCTTGAGTACGGCGACCACGGGGTCGGCGGCGACTTTCTTCCCTTACGGCTCCCACACCAAGCCACTTTACTCAAAGTTGTGACAATTGAGGGCCTTTCTAAGCTTAATCTGCTCCCGGGTTTTCAAACTCGTCCTCGGAACGAAAAATTCATGACTATCGGGGCTGTCGACGCGCGGCTACAAGTGCGAGTCGCTTACACAGTCTTCCGCACGAATTGTGAATGGGTCCACTTGGAGCAAATTCTCGTCTCTTCGTACCGCTCGAGGTCTTTCAGGCACAGCGGTGCGGTGTAGTCTTCCGGTGAGGCTGACATTGTGCACGACACTTCTTGGAGTTAAACTTGCCTCGCACTCGCACTCGATCAAGCCTGCAAGCTACGCCAACACTCGCAAACACGACTGCTCTGCTGCACTCCCCGGCCGCCTCCGACAAAAATATGGCTGCCTACCCAGAATCCATAGCGTCGATACCGTTCATGAAAGCTCCCTATAGTCTGACGCCAGGCGCGACCAGCGTCCGTCGGCATGGCCCGAGTGCAACCGGCCCGGAAATGCGACATGCTGCAGTTCGTGCCGATGTCATAGAATACCATTACTCTATGCCGATGCGGTACTCGGCGACACGGCGTCTTTCTCTTTTCGTGATGTAGGGACGCCGCACGCGCTGAAACGCGCATGCGCCAAAGCAACACAGCGCGGCGCGCACCTGCGAGTATATGGCAGGACCGGCGCCTGGCGTGGCAGCGCCGGCGAACACGCGCACCGCGTCATGTCAAAATGTATTGGCGCCTTCATTGCGGCAGGAAGTCGTGTTCACGCATGACAGGCATCTCATTATTGTGATGTTTGCACCAGTCACCCACCTTTGTCATCCATTGATTGATTGATTGATTTGTAGGGTTTAACGTCCCAAAACCACCACATGATTATGAGAGACGCCGTAGTGGAGGGCTCCGGAAATTTTGACCACCTGGGGTTCTTTAACGTGCACCCAAATCTGAGCACACGGGCCGACAACATTTCCGCCTCCATCGGAAATGCAGCCGCTGCAGCCGGGATTCGAACTCGCAACCTGCGGGTAAGCAGCCGAGTACCTTAGCCACTAGACCACCGCGGCGGGACTTGTCATTCATTGGCATCACGTAATACGAAATTCGGCATATGTGAAGCTAGCGAAACGGCCGCGAGCGCATCATGAGTGTGGCATGTCATGTTACATGACACGCATGTCGGGATTATCATGTTTGGATGTGTCAGTTACCTATGCCATCCGTTCGCGTCGAGTAATATGGAGTTTGGTACGTGTGAAGCTAGCGAAACGGCCACGAGCGCATCATGAGCGTCGCATGTAGTCATGTTTTTACATGACACGAATCTCATGTTTACCGTTTTTGCACCAGCATCATACCTTCGTCATTCATTCACGTCCCGTAATAGGAAATTTGGTATAAGTGAAGCTAGCGAAATGTCCATCAGCGCTTCATGAACGTGACATGAGATGCGTGTCATGTTATTACATGACACGCATCTCATGATTGTCCCGTTTGCACCAGTCACATACCTTTGTCATCCATTCACGTAGCGTAATATCAATTGTGGTATATGTGACGCTAGCGAAACGGCCGCGAGCACATCATGAGCGTGGAACGTAATGTTGTTACATGACACGCATGTGATGATTTACATGTTTGGGTCTGTCGCTTGTGTTCGCCATACAATCATGTCATACCGTACCAGTTTTGCAACATGCCATGTGAACGAAACCACTGCAAGAGCAGCAGGACTATGAAATGTAATACATGACATTCATGCGATACATGTAATGATTTTCATGTTCCGACTAGTCGAAAACGCACAGACAAAAAGTAATATGTGCAGAATTAGAACAATAAAGAGAGAAGACGAGAATCATGTAATGGAGTGAGAAATAAGGGGTAATATACACAACTATGTAGAAAGCTTCCAGTAAGCCGGAAAATGAAAGACCTGCACATTGTGAAAAAAACTGTATCAGAACAGTGCAAAGCTGACATAAAACAGTGATAGTGGACTGTAAAAAAACATCAATATAATGAAAGGTAATAATATAGAGACTTCGTATTCTGTGATGATCAGAGTGTTGAAAGAAGTTGTCAGGTACATGAAAAGGTCGATTCTCTATGGTAAACTTACGCGCAATCCAAAAATTTACACAACTGAAAATTTATTAGAAGAATATATTGCCGTGAAGTAGTTTTTTTAAAATAATACGTCAATATAATATAGTCGGCAGTTGTAGGACGACCACTGCTGAAGCTGACTAACCTGGTAGTGGCAGAACGACATCTAGAGTCATTTCTAACGAAACAATGATTGAAAATACTGATGACTTTTTCTGGACAGGCGTCACTGCCAGACTTAACACCGCCATTGCGGATGACAGCTTGATTGATTGATTGATATGTGGGGTTTAACGTCCCAAAACCACGCGGATGACAGATGCATACTCAAGTTGAAGAAGACATATTGTGGTGTACAGTTCGTGGAAGGATGTAGGAGAACCGAATTCTTGAGAGATTCAGCAAATGCAACCCACAGAAAGAAGGCCTCGCATTTCAGTACATTTAGTGCGAGCGGAAAAGTTTTGCATGCCATAAAAATTACACCGAAATCCCTGAATTACCTTACATAACAAACCTTACATAACAACTCGGTATTGGCAGGTATGGAAAACACGATCGATGTTTTGTGAGATACTCATGAATTTGATGAAACAATTACCTTTTTTATACACACTGGCGGGCGCCAAGTTTTTCGCGAACCCGACTGCAAGCGACTTGACTAAGGTGTCTTAGCACGTTGTTGTTTGCGTGCCCAGATATATACTTTGGCTTAACTTTGTGCTTCCACGCAATGCTGAAGCGGATCTCGGGACCACATAGAATGAAGCCCATGTCTAAGATCTGCTCCGCCAGCTGTCACAACAATTACTGCTACTCACAAGAAAGTCGTCTGTTCTTCGAACAAACTGATTCAACGAATTTTCACTAAGTATCTTGCCTCTTAGTTGGATGCTCCGATGTCTCATGTATGATAACTTTTGCCTTGAACAACTGTAAACGTCAAATTTTGTGCAGTTCTATTTTTTGCAAGACGTTTTCTGTATATGCGAGAAGTTACAAGTGTTCGACGGGAAGTGCTAAAAAGAAACAAGGTTGCCACTTGGTGCTCATGTCAATACAAAATCTCTGAAGTCCCTGACGTCACACCGGCATTTTGTTGCTAGAGTCTCAGCAGTAAATTCAAACCTGAAACTGTCATCACCTTGTCTTTTAGTACTAAATTTCTTATATCAATCGTTACGATGAATAAATTTCGGAGAATTATTTGTCATTCACATGACCGGGATTTAGGAAGATGTGCACCTAGTGCCATCTCTCGTCGTCTACAGCAGTGGCCTGCCGTAACTGAATGCAATAAGGGCCAAAAATTATATTTGACCAAAAAAGACAGTTACCAAAAAACAACACTCAGTTTTATACAGCAGAGACTTATCGAACTGCTTGGCAACGTTACAGTATCGCACTATACAGACCACCCGGCTTCTCGCAGTGTTTATATTTAACAATGAGAACACAGGTGTTTCTGTGGATGGTGTTCGATTGTCCTGGGAATGCACACGCTTTATAGGGTGATACTGCAGTGTTACCACGACGTACCACTCGGTTTCTGTTACATATGGGCCGGAGTGGTTTTTGATAACTAGCTTTTTTCAAGAGATGGTAGACCGCCGTTCCTGCTGCCGAGAGATGGCGCTGCGTCCAGATTTTTTCAATTCTTGCGAATGCCAGATTGTTTCAGTGTCTTACATCAGTGCCCGTTTAAAGCTAGGTTGCGATGTCTTTACTTAAGCTAAAACCCGATAAATGAGAAGCTTCGCTTTGTATGCCTTTTCTCAGGCCCACCAGGGGACGTTGGGTGCCGTACTCCCGGTGATGTCGGGCTTCCGGCGCAAGTACATCACTCAGAAGGATGACGACCCGGACAGCGTTCGCAGCGTATGCGAGTTCGCGTCCCGACTCGGCATTCCGTGGCCCTACGTGGTCAACGGCTCCGCGGCGCAGCGCGCTAATCCTTTTGAAGTGCTCATCCGCCTCGACGTGCTGTGGGCTCTGCAGCTGTGGTGCCAGGCATGTACACGAGTGATTAGACTCAATTCATTGCGATCGAAAATTAGTAATAGACCGCACCTATAAAAATTTAGGATTTTTAATGTGTTGCTTTGTAGGCCTCTTCAAAGAAATCTGGAAGCTTACCAAGAGGGTTACACGTAATTGAGGGTGACTAAGTGAGAAATGGAAACGAAAATCATAGGCGTAAACACTAAAGAAACAATGACTTAGTTCAGATTGATAAGCTGCAATCCGATAACTCTAATGTCCCACTTTGCTTCATCATAAGATGATTGTGAGAAGAGAAAATCAAGGTTGAAGTTTCATCATGACGTTTTCCACCGAAATCTCCGCACGTGACGTCAAGGACTCAATATGTATTTTTTGTATCTTCGTTACAAGGCCTGGAGAAAAATTTCTAAGTACTCGTATGGTGGTGTATTGCACCCAAAGATGACAATGCACTTGGTTTCTATCAATTAGAGGCTACGTAGGGCCCAGTAGAGGCCTTGAATCTCAAGGTGACCTGAACCCCGGGTGATCGAAATTTCCGGAGCCCTCCACTACGGCGTCTCTCATAATCATATGGTGATTTTGGGACGTTAAACCCTACGCATCAATCAAATCAAGGTTGGAACAGCGCCTGCAGTGGAGATCGCTGAAATAGGAACTGCAGGCCAGTGGCCCCCGAAATTGTAAGTGAAAAATCTTGTCGGCCAGGCATTTTTCGCTGTAATTAGCCAATGACACCACCCATTGACCACCAAAAACATGGTGTGTGTGACGTCACGACAACGGCGCATACGCAAGTTAGTTTCCCAAAAAAGCCCCATTATGACGAGACAACAACACAACACACCGCAGCATTCTCGATAACAGAACTTCTGGTACTCACTTGTCCGTGTTAAACCCGACAGGGGTTTGGTGTCTGTTATTACCGCGGACTTTGGCCTGCCTATTGAGGTCAGGGTGAGGGTTAGAAAGAGCAACTGAGGGTAAGGAAGAGCAAAGTGAGAAGAGAGAGACTAAATCAAAGCGTATCAAGAATAAGACAGACAGAACGGGAAAAATGAGAAGGAAAAGTGAAAAATTGAAAACAATATATATATATATATATATATATATATATATATATATATATATATATTGTTACGTAAAAATGACACGAGGTGTGTTTATTTAAAATCTATATTCAAAATGATGCGTATGGCGTCGACTAAGATGGAAGCAGCACGCGCAACCGACAGACCACTTCCTCGTTGTCGTCGTTCACCGCTGATACGTCAGCTACGTAGCAATATATATATATATATATATATATATATATAGAGAGAGAGAGAGAGAGAGAGAGAGAGAGAAAGAGAGAGAAAGGTAATTATTTAAAACGAAGCGAGAATTAGAAATGGAGAGAAAGAAGGGCTAGAGAGAGAAAGATAGAAGGATATGTATATATAAAAGGGAGGGATATGAATAAACAAAGACAAGAAAGAGAAAAAATAGCCAAAAAGAAGAAAATGAAAGAAGGCCACCAGCTCCGCGCATTGTTGAGGCCCAGCACCAGCAGTACGAATCTGCCTTAAAATTTTTTCGGCTATATGCTGTCGCATTGACTGCCTGTAATAGACGTGATATTTCGCTTGTATCACGTTTCCGGCATATTTCCTTTTTTTTCAGACGGCTGTGTTGAAACATCTGCGTGAAAAACCAATCCAACCCATGCTTGTCATAAGTAGGACCGACACGGCGTCAGTCTGGTTGGACTTGGTCGACGCACTCGACAGGAGCCAAGGACGCGTCGCGTACTACCGAAACATCAACAGGTATCATATGCACCACGAACACATTCTCTGAGGTTCGATTGAATACTGCAATACCCTTGCGATTTAAGAATTGGAACCATTGTAAAAATTGGCCGCGTATCTGCGTGTTTCGCCTCAAACATCGTTGAAAGGCGATAGTCTTCTGCCGGCTATCTTTTGTCCATTGCATGGCGTCCTAATTGCAGCCTCAGAAATAATAGGGTCTCTAGAATGACGTATATATGTATATTCTAACAAAGGAACACACCACCTGACCTAAGTATGTATTGACATTGCACCTCAGATAAGCGTAATATCTGGTTTTGATTGACAATGCTCACAAGTATGGACGCAGACACCAGTTCGCTGGGCGTTCAGCAAGTCCTTAAACTTTGGTCAGGGGTATAAATCATGACAGACAGACAGACAGACTGACAGACAGACAGACAGACGGACGGACGGACGAACGGACAGTTAGTCAGACAGACAGACAGACAGGCAGACGGACGGACGGACGAATGGACGGACAGACAGACAGACAGGCAGACGGACGGACGGACGGACGGACGGACGGACGGACAGACAGACAGACAGACCAAAATTTTTGCGTTCAAGTATTCCAAAGCAGACTGTTGTGTTTAAAACAGCGACCATTTTAGAAATAACGTGAAATGTGGAGGCGCACCTACAGAAACCATAAATGAAGGAGGTATATGAACAAGCGCCGCACTTTTGGCCAAATTGGGCCCGGGCTCTATTGTCAGTTGCAGAAACGGGCGTGTTTTCTAAGCGATAACCACAATTCCACAGCCTGTACGGTGTGCCGCTGCCCAACGCGTCGACCATGACCAGGCACCTGAAGAAGGAACGTGATGTGCTGACCGCTCTGGTGATGGTTGTGAACGAGACGAACTGCAAGGCGGTCGACACCACACTGAAGCGCGTCGAGTTGGCCTTCAATCACTTGGACGACATCCCGCTGACCAAGTTCTTGCTGTCCTTCTTCAACGCGTCCGGCATCCACAAGCGTATCCGGGTTTACATCGACAGCCGTCGCTTCGTTGTCGCCGTTGACGAGCTGCTGGACAACTATGACCGGGGCCAGCTCATGGAACACATCACCTGGTGGTTCACCCAGCTGTGCACCGTGATGGCATCGGACAAAGCGTGCATGCTCATCTCAGGGAACGAGGTCAGTGGCTGAGCATGGACAGCTGGTTTTGGTTATAGCGGCGCAATATTATCCTGCAAACAGGGTAAGATTGAAATAGAGACTGGCGTTGTTAGTGTCTCGACCATGTCTTGTTTGCCAACATTATGTTACAAAGAGGACAGTTGTCCTGAAAGACTGGGGTGTTGGCATTTCACCTGTGTCCTGCTTTCTAGTACGTTGCCGGGTTGTGGCAAACATGTCAAGTATGGTCATCGCCTTCTCGGGTAGCCATTTCCCCTACAATGGGCTGATTTGGCTTAAACATGCGACACGTCCTCCGTATTTGGACACATCACAGCACAGGTGCAAATCGAAACTCGTTTACAGAGCATACAGCAGTTCTCTACAAGCAGCCAACGCAGCTGCTTGGACCACGTGTTCGTGCCATGCACGTTATGCCGACTGTGGCGCCGGCTTTTCTACATATCGGCCTCGTGCCGAATATGTGCGTCTTTAATGAAGCTTCGGTAGGAGGCAGCAATTGTTCTCGTCTCTACCTTTTCACTCCGTAGATTATGTATTTCAAGTTCGTTGCCTTTTAAGTGAGTTCATGTGCTGTAGATTTGGGTATGGATTACCTACCAGCATAGTCTCAAGGCTTGTACCGTTATTTCCTCTAAAATTCCCCACGCAGGCCGAATCGCGAACCGTGAAGAAAGCGTGGTGCTTCAACCTGGCCGCGGCCTGGTTCGGTCCGACGCTGTACAGCAGCATCTCGCGCATTGCCCCGATCGAAGAAAGGCGTGCCGTGGGCGACTTCCAGCGACATATGTTCGGACACGTCCGCCACGCCATAAATGCCATGTCGTGGACGGACAAGACTACACGACGTGCCATGGTTCGAAGGCTGGACGAAATGAGAGTGGACAACTGGCACGAGGATGCGAATGTGACCTTTTCTGTACGGCCGGAGGAAAGTCTGACCGTGACACCCGAAGATTCGGTGAATGACACACACGTACAAATACAGGAGTCAATGGTGAATAAGTGACAGCATTTATCGTTTTAGAGCAACAGCTCCACTACTTCATGTCTCTCAACACCATTCACCGCGTTGTAACGACTTTGAGTCACCGCAGTAAGAGTCCTAGTAGCCTTAGTGTGGCAGGCGTTACGTCATGCACGCAATCTTGAGCGAAAAGGTGTCGCAAGTGCGCTTGCACGGAGCGTCGTCTCTGTGGTGCCACTTGACCAGGCGAAGGTTTTAAGGGAGGTTGAACAAACTTCTAAAATACAAAGACTGAGCGCCTGTCTTCACGTCTTCTCGGTACAATTCGTCATGACTCTCCCCCAACCCACTCTCTCTTGTGCGCGTGGGGTCTGAGGAAACATGGTGTTGACTGGTCCGCCTACGGGCGATGTCAGTTGTGAATCGTCTCCCATCATGATTTACCACGCATTTGCACCCCCATTCTTCGCGTGGTTATCTTGCGCGATCAACTGATTGCAATTTGTGTTGTGCGTTTCGTAGTATGCAAGCGGACAAAAGCGCATGCAGCCGGAACGCATAAAATAATGCTAAGCTCAATGCTTGGTGCGGGCGTTTTCCACGTCTTTCATGGAGAAATAGGTGTCGAGGATCGGACAGCCCCATGAAAAAGGCATAATGAAAGCGAGACGAAAACCATTCTCTTTGTTGATCACAGGTATCACTTTAGCATTTTTATTCATTTAGAGACCTTCCGTAGCAGGTATCAGCCAGTGGAGAAACCTAAAGGGCTACTGACAGGAAAAGTTTTAGTTGTAGTTTTTTGCGTCATACACGCGTCACAAGTTGGCGGCGCTCTCACGCTCTTGTGATCTGGATTCGCCTGACCCCGCTGGTGCTCTATACACCGATATATTTTATTCGCGCGTGTCGGAGGGAATAAGGACTGTTGCGAAGTTTGTTGCTCGCAAATCTTTTTAGAGAACGAATCGTGGCTGCGTGAAGTGTTTGTTCTTTGCGCTGCGTAAATGACACGAAATCTTCCGAGTGTGCACGTTGAGGCGCCACATGAGTGCGGAGCCTGCGCGCTGATTGTTCGCTCACCACGTGTGTCCGAAATCATCTTACGTCACGTTCGGCTTCGCACTGGTGATCAGATGCTGAGTCGCGCTTTGTGTGTCCCGCTCAACACCTGCATACCCACGCTTTGCTCGCCGCAGGAATTCATAGACATCTTGATTTCCAAGATGTCAGAGCGACGTTGGAAACACGAGCGATCGTGGCGGTCTTACAAGGACAGGCGCTGGTTGGAGAAGCCGGACGAGGGACTGCGCTACATCCACCTGAGCAACACGCTGGTCGTGATGCAGGCTGTGGCTGTCAGTCCGCTCTTCTACTCTGACTACGCCAGAAACACTGTCCTGCGAGCTGCGAACTTCGGAGGCCTGGGCACTGCCTTCCTGGAAACGGTGCTGCGGATGTTCGACAGACAAGTGAGTTCTGTACTGTACACCAGCGCACGTGGTATAGATGATAACATACTTTGACTAAAGCTGGCACAGTGTGCAGCTGTATTGAGGCGTAGGAGGCAAAGCTGAGTGCTGAGTCAGGTGAGGTGCGGCGGAAGATAGGTGAGCGAGGATGAGTGAGTGAGACCCTCAGCTGAGGCAAGAGTGGGTGAAGAAGTGTCGGAAAAAGTTGGCCATATGGGCAGCTGTGGCGACAGAGAGGGTGAAGAGGCAACGATAGGCAGAAGGCGCAGCTGTGACAAGAAGATGGACGAGAAGGAACAGATAGGCAGAGAATTCAGCTGTTGATAAGGGGTAGGTGATGATTCATAGCTTGGTAGAGTGTACAACTGTGTGAATGAGGTGGGCGTGGAGGCAAGGCTAAGGAAACTATGCAGCTGTGGCGAAAGGGTATGTGCGACGTGGCAATGCTAGGTGGAGCGCGTAGCTATGCAGCCGGAGTGGGCGAGGAGCCAAGGATAGGTAGAGCGGGCAGCCATGGAAGAGAGAGTGAGCGAAGAGGTAAAGCTAGGCAGAGATTTTGCGTTTTGCTTCAAGGTCTGCGGATATATATATATATATATATATATATAGATATATTATAATATATTATATATAATATTTATAGGCAGGCATAGTGGTGGAGTGGCCGTAGCGTCGCAAGGAGTGTCAAAAAATTAGATCCTCCGTGAGAAGTCACAACGTTGTTTATTTCGACGTTTCAATCAAAGTCTGGCCTTAATCAGGAATGAGCGTACTGTTTGATGGTGCTCAGCTTTATACAATCTCAAAGGAGAGAGGGTACGCTTAAAGAACGGCGAGAAGAGGTTTACCTTATGTTCTCACCGTTTTCTTTTTCTATATATATATTATATATATATATATATATATATATATATATAATATATATATATATATATATATTTATAGGCAGGCATAGTGGTGGAGTGGCCGTAGCGTCGCAAGGAGTGTCAAAAAATTAGATCCTCCGTGAGAAGTCACAACGTTGTTTATTTCGACGTTTCAATCAAAGTCTGGCCTTAATCAGGAATGAGCGTACTGTTTGATGGTGCTCAGCTTTATACAATCTCAAAGGAGAGAGGGTACGCTTAAAGAACGGCGAGAAGAGGTTTACCTTATGTTCTCACCGTTTTCTTTTCATATATATATATATATATATATATATATATATATATATAATATATATATATATATTTATGGCAGGCATAGTGGTGGAGTGGCCGTAGCGTCGCAAGGAGTGTCAAAAAATTAGATCCTCCGTGAGAAGTCACAACGTTGTTTATTTCGACGTTTCAATCAAAGTCTGGCCTTAATCAGGAATGAGCGTACTGTTTGATGGTGCTCAGCTTTATACAATCTCAAAGGAGAGAGGGTACGCTTAAAGAACGGCGAGAAGAGGTTTACCTTATGTTCTCACCGTTTTCTTTTCATATATATATATATATATATATATATATATGAGATATAACAGACAGTAATGCCAAGGAATGTACAGGGGAAGTTATTAGAACCAATGGAATGTAAATAAGAAGAAAGAAGAAAGAAAAGTGGATGAAAAAATTACCAACGGTGAGCAGGAATCGAACCTACGACCTTCGAATTACGCGTTCGATGCTCTAACCACTAAGCTATCACAGCGGCCCTCCCCCCATCCACTTTTTTGGGTTTATCTGTGAATTTAGAAGTAGGAGCGACAGTCAGCGCCATCTATAAGCCAAACAACGAGTGTGAAAACACTCTTATGCGCATGTTTGGCGTCACGTAGCACGTGAACTTTTTATGAGCGGGCAGCTGATTAATTGTCCCTCTTATACAACCTAAACACACCAAGTCTGCCAGTACGAGACCCTCGTTCAATGAAATAAGGGAAAGAAGTGTATACCTAAGGGCTCGTTTTTCCGTGTTTTAACACAATAATAATGAGATATAACAGACAGTAATGCCAAGGAATGTACAGGGGAAGTTATTAGAACCAATGGAATGTAAATAAGAAGAAAGAAGAAAGAAAAGTGGATGAAAAAATTACCAACTGTGAGCAGGAATCAAACCTACGACCTTCGAATTACGCGTTCGATGCTCTAACCACTAAGCTATCACAGCGGCCCTCCCCCCATCCACTTTTTTGGGTTTATCTATGAATTTAGAAGTAGGAGCGACAGTCAGCGCCATCTATAAGCCAAACAACGAGTGTGAAAACACTCTTATGCGCATGTTTGGCGTCACGTAGCACGTGAACTTTTATGAGCGGGCAGCTGATAATTGTCCCTCTTATACAACCTAAACACACCAAGTCTGCCAGTACGAGACCCTCGTTCAATGAAATAAGGGAAAGAAGTGTATACCTAAGGGCTCGTTTTTCCGTGTTTTAACACAATATTAATGAGATATAACAGACAGTAATGCCAAGGAATGTACAGGGGAAGTTATTAGAACCAATGGAATGTAAATAAGAAGAAAGAAGAAAGAAAGTGGATGAAAAAATTACCAACTGTGAGCAGGAATCGAACCTACGACCTTCGAATTACGCGTTCGATGCTCTAACCACTAAGCTATCACAGCGGCCCTCCCCCCATCCACTTTTTTGGGTTTATGTGTGAATTTAGAAGTAGGAGCGACAGTCAGCGCCATCTATAAGCCAAACAACGAGTGTGAAAACACTCTTATGCGCATGTTTGGCGTCACGTAGCACGTGAACTTTTTATGAGCGGGCAGCTGATTAATTGTCCCTCTTATACAACCTAAACACACCAAGTCTGCCAGTACGAGACCCTCGTTCAATGAAATAAGGGAAAGAAGTGTATACCTAAGGGCTCGTTTTTCCGTGTTTTAACACAATATTAATGAGATAACAGACAGTAATGCCAAGGAATGTACAGGGAAGTATTAGAACCAATGGAATGTAAATAAGAAGAAAGAGAAAGAAAAGTGGATGAAAAAATTACCAACTGTGAGCAGGAATCGAACCTACGGGCGATGTCAGTTGTGAATCGTCTCCCATGATTTACCACGCATTTGCACCCCCATTCTTCGCGTGGTTATCTTGCGCGATCAACTGATTGCAATTTGTGTTGTGCGTTTCGTAGTATGCAAGCGGACAAAAGCGCATGCAGCCGGAACGCATAAAATAATGCTAAGCTCAATGCTTGGTGCGGGCGTTTTCCACGTCTTTCATGGAGAAATAGGTGTCGAGGATCGGACAGCCCCATGAAAAAGGCATAATGAAAGCGAGACGAAAACCATTCTCTTTGTTGATCACAGTATCACTTTAGCATTTTTATTCATTTAGAGACCTTCCGTAGCAGGTATCAGCCAGTGGAGAAACCTAAAGGGCTACTGACAGGAAAAGTTTTAGTTGTAGTTTTTTGCGTCATACACGCGTCACAAGTTGGCGGCGCTCTCACGCTCTTGTGATCTGGATTCGCCTGACCCCGCTGGTGCTCTATACACCGATATATTTTATTCGCGCGTGTCGGAGGGAATAAGGACTGTTGCGAAGTTTGTTGCTCGCAAATCTTTTTAGAGAACGAATCGTGGCTGCGTGAAGTGTTTGTTCTTTGCGCTGCGTAAATGACACGAAATCTTCCGAGTGTGCACGTTGAGGCGCCACATGAGTGCGGAGCCTGCGCGCTGATTGTTCGCTCACCACGTGTGTCCGAAATCATCTACGTCACGTTCGGCTTCGCACTGGTGATCAGATGCTGAGTCGCGCTTTGTGTGTCCCGCTCAACACCTGCATACCCACGCTTTGCTCGCCGCAGGAATTCATAGACATCTTGATTTCCAAGATGTCAGAGCGACGTTGGAAACACGAGCGATCGTGGCGGTCTTACAAGGACAGGCGCTGGTTGGAGAAGCCGGACGAGGGACTGCGCTACATCCACCTGAGCAACCTGGTCGTGATGCAGGCTGTGGCTGTCAGTCCGCTCTTCTACTCTGACTACGCCAGAAACACTGTCCTGCGAGCTGCGAACTTCGGAGGCCTGGGCACTGCCTTCCTGGAAACGGTGCTGCGGATGTTCGACAGACAAGTGAGTTCTGTACTGTACACCAGCGCACGTGGTATAGATGATAACATACTTGACTAAAGCTGGCACAGTGTGCAGCTGTATTGAGGCGTAGGAGGCAAGCTGAGTGCTGAGTCAGGTGAGGTGCGGCGGAAGATAGGTGAGCGAGGATGAGTGAGTGAGACCCTCAGCTGAGGCAAGAGTGGGTGAAGAAGTGTCGGAAAAAGTTGGCCTATGGGCAGCTGTGGCGACAGAGAGGGTGAAGAGGCAACGATAGGCAAAGGCGCAGCTGTGACAAGAAGATGGACGAGAAGGAACAGATAGGCAGACCTTTCGAATTAAGCGTTCGATGCTCTAACCACTAAGCTATCACAGCCGCCCTCCCCCCATCCACTTTTTTGGGTTTATCTGTGAATTAGAAGTAGGAGCGACAGTCAGCGCCATCTATAAGCCAAACAAACGAGGGTGAAAACACACTTATGCGCATGTTGGCGTCACGTAGCACGTGAACTTTTTATGAGCGGGCAGCTGATCAATTGTCCCTCTTATACAACCTAAACACACAAGTCTGCCAGTTGAGATATAACAGACAGTAATGCCAAGGAATGTACAGGGGAAGTTAGTAGAACCATGGAATGTAAATAAGTAAGAAAGAAGAAAGAAAAGTGGATGAAAAAATTACCAACTGTGAGCAGGAATCGAACCTACGACTTCGATTACGCGTTCGATGCTCTAACCACTAAGCTATCACAGCCGCCCTCCCCCCATGCCCTTTTTTGGGTGTATCTGTGAATTTAGAAGTAGGAGCGACAGTCAGCGCCATCTATAAGCCAAACAACAGGGTGAAAACACTTATGCGCAATGTTTGGCGTCACGTAGCACGTGAACTTTTTATAGCGGGCAGCTGATCATTGTCCCTCTTATACAAACTAAACACACCAGGTCTGCCAGTACGAGACCCTCGTTCAATTAAATAAGGGAAAAAAGTGTATACCAAAGGGCTTGTTTTTCCGTGTTTTAACAAAATATTAGTGAGGTCTAACAGAAAGTAATGCCAAGGAATGTACAGGGGAAGTTATTAGAACGAATGGAATGTAAATAAGAAGAAAGAAGAAAGAAAAGTGGATGAAAAAATTACCAACTGTGAGCAGGAATCGAACCTACGACCTTCGAATTACGCGTTCGATGTTCTAACCACTAAGCTATCACAGCGGCCCTCCCCCATGCACTTTTTTGGGTTTATCTGTGAATTTAGAAGTAGGAGCGACAGTCAGCGCCATCTATAAGCCAAACAACGAGTGTGAAAACACTCTTATGCGCATGTTTGGCGTCACGTAGCACGTGAACTTTTTATGAGCGGGCAGCTGATCAATTGTCCCTCTTATACAACCTAAACACACCAAGTCTGCCAGTACGAGACCCTCGTTCAATGAAGTAAGGGAAAGAAGTGTATACCTAAGGGCTCGTTTTTCCGTGTTTTAACACAATATTAATGAGATATAACAGACAGTAATGCCAAGGAATGTACAGGGGAAGTTATTAGAACCAATGGAATGTAAATAAGAAGAAGAAGAAAGAAAAGGGATGAAAAAATTACCAACTGTGAGCAGGAATCGAACCTACGACCTTCGAATTACGCGTTCGATGCTCTAACCACTAAGCTATCACAGCGGCCCTCCCCCCATCCACTTTTTTGGGTTTATCTGTGAATTTAGAAGTAGGAGCGACAGTCAGCGCCATCTATAAGCCAAACAACGAGTGTGAAAACGCTCTTATGCGCATGTTTGGCGTCACGTAGCACGTGAACTTTTTATGAGCGGGCAGCTGATTAATTGTCCCTCTTATACAACCTAAACACACCAAGTCTGCCAGTACGAGACCCTCGTTCAATGAAATAAGGGAAAGAAGTGTATACCTAAGGGCTCGTTTTTCCGTGTTTAGTGGTTAGAGCATCGAACGCGTAATTCGAAGGTCGTAGGTTCGATTCCTGCTCACAGTTGGTAATTTTTTCATCCACTTTTCTTTCTTCTTTCTTCTTATTTACATTCCATTGGTTCTAATAACTTCCCCTGTACATTCCTTGGCATTACTGTCTGTTATATCTCATTAATATTGTGTTAAAACACGGAAAAACGAGCCCTTAGGTATACACTTGTTTCCCTTATTTCATTGAACGAGGGTCTCGTACTGGCAGACTTGGTGTGTTTAGGTTGTATAAGAGGGACAATTAATCAGCTGCCCGCTCATAAAAAGTTCACGTGCTACGTGACGCCAAACATGCGCATATGAGTGTTTTCACACTCGTTGTTTGGCTTATAGATGGCGCTGACTGTCGCTCCTACTTCTAAATTCACAGATAAACCCAAAAAAGTGGATGGGGGGAGGGCCGCTGTGATAGCTTAGTGGTTAGAGCATCGAACGCGTAATTCGAAGGTCGTAGGTTCGATTCCTGCTCACAGTTGGTAATTTTTTCATCCACTTTTCTTTCTTCTTTCTTCTTATTTACATTCCATTGGTTCTAATAACTTCCCCTGTACATTCCTTGGCATTACTGTCTGTTATATCTCATTAATATTGTGTTAAAACACGGAAAAACGAGCCCTTAGGTATACACTTCTTTCCCTTATTTCATTGAACGAGGGTCTCGTACTGGCAGACTTGGTGTGTTTAGGTTGTATAAGAGGGACAATTAATCAGCTGCCCGCTCATAAAAAGTTCACGTGCTACGTGACGCCAAACATGCGCATAAGAGTGTTTTCACACTCGTTGTTTGGCTTATAGATGGCGCTGACTGTCGCTCCTACTTCTAAATTCACAGATAAACCCAAAAAAGTGAATGGGAAGCCCGCTGTGATAGCTTAGTGGTTAGAGCATCGAACGCGTAATTCGAAGGTCGTAGGTTCGATTCCTGCTCAGAGTTGGTAATTTTTTCATCCACTTTTCTTTCTTCTTTCTTCCTATTTACATTCCATTGGTTCTAATAACTTCCCCTGTACATTCCTTGGCATTACTGTCTGTTATATCTCATTAATATTGTGTTAAAACATGGAGAAACGAACCCTTAGGTATACACTTCTTTCCCTTATTTCATTGAACGAGGGTCTCGTACTGGCAGACTTGGTGTGTTTAGGTTGTATAAGAGGGACAATTAATCAGCTGCCCGCTCATAAAAAGTTCACGTGCTACGTGACGCCAAACATGCGCATAAGAGTGTTTTCACACTCGTTGTTTGGCTTATAGATGGCGCTGACCGTCGCTCCTACTTCTAAATTCCCAGATAAACCCAAAAAAGTGGATGGGGGGAGGGCCGCTGTGATAGCTTAGTGGTTAGAGCATCGAACGCGTAATTCGAAGGTCGTAGGTTCGATTTCTGCTCACAGTTGGTAATTTTTTCATCCAATTTTCTTTCTTCTTTCTTCTTATTTACATTCCATTGGTTCTAATAACTTCCCCTGTACATTCCTTGGCATTACTGTCTGTTATATCTCATTAATATTGTGTTAAAACACGGAAAAACGAGCCCTTAGGTATACACTTCTTTCCCTTATATATATATATATATATATATATATATATATATATATATATATATATATTAATTATAATGTAAATGCAAGGTCACAAGTGGTATCAGCGTCGGTACAGAAGCAGCAAGAGCTAGCCGGATGTACGGGCAGTGTTGCAGCAGCGACCAGGCAGTCTCAGCTCGTGCCTCACGCCAACGTGTCGATGTCGCTGCAGTAGTGGGCATTCCTCTTCACTACATTTCGTCCCCCGTCGGAAAAGGAGCCATCCTGGTGACTCACAGTGAACAGAGTACGAGCGGATCGTAATAAGGTTTCAGCCGCTGTACGTGAACACTTTCACGTCCCCAAAGCGCTGGTCTGTGAATGGCGTAACGGGTTCGACGATGTAGTTAACTGGTGAAGTCTGCGAGACAATGTGGTAAGGTGCCTGGTATTTTGAAAAAAAAAATTCGATGAAAGGCCTGTAGGCACAGCGGGAACCCAAAGCCACACAAGAGTGTCCGGAACAAAGTTAGGGTAAGGGTGGTTATCGTCACACCGAGATTTTTGTCTCCATTGGTCGATGGTTGTAAACGACTGGGCGAGCTTACGGCATTCCTCGGCACGGCGGGCCGCTTCAGAGATGGGCGTAGACTCGGAGGAATCGGGGTGGTAGGGCAGAGTTGTATCTAGTGTGGTGGAAGGGTCTCGGCCATATAACAGGAAAAATGGTGAAAAGCCCGTAGTCGCCCATGGAGCAGTATTGTAGGTGTATGTCACAAAAGGCAGAATGAGGTGCCAGTCGGAGTCGTCTGAGGCAACATACTTTTATATCATATCGCCTTGGGTACGGTTGAATCTTTCCGTCAATCCATTCGTCTGCGGATGGTAGGCGGTGGTAGTCCGGTGAATGATGCGGCATTCGGCAAGGAGTGCGTTGACGACTTGAGAGAGGAATACACGTCCTCTGTCGCTGAGAAGTTCACGCGGTGTGCCGTGATGGAGAATGAAGTGCCGCAGGAGAAAAGAAGATTCGTCGCGTGCCGTGGCAGCAGGCAAAGCGGCTGTTTCTGCGTATCGCGTCAAATAGTCGACAGCGACAAGAATCCAACGGTTTCCGGAAGCTGTGAATGGAAGAGGCCCGTACAGAGTGATCCCAATGCGGTCAAAAGGCCTGGCTGGGCAAAGGCAAAGGATTGGCTGGATCGGACCAGAGGTATGATGAGGCAGAGCTTTGCGTCGTTGGCACTGCGGGCATGACTGAATGTACTTGCGCAAAAAGGTGCACATACCTCGCCAATAAAACCGGGAGGAAAGCCGAGCGCATGTTTTGAAGATGCCCGCATGTGCGCACTGAGGGTCAGCGTTAAAAGCTGAACATATTGCAGCACGAAGATGGCGAGGTATGACCAGTAACCACTTTCGGCCGTCAGACTTGTAATTCCTGCGATAAAGGAGGCCATCGTGGACCTCAAAGTGAGCCGCTTGACGGCGCAACGTTCGAGAAGATGGAGAAGTCGACGGATCTGAAAGGGATCGCAGATGGAGAAGTCGACGGATCTGAAAGGGATCGCAGAAGAGAGCTGATCCAGTCATCCTTGCGTTGCTCAGACGCCATGTCACAGTTTTCTGGGAACGCAACCATTTCGTCCACGGCAGATAAACATGCAGAGCTTTCGGAGGACATAGGTGAGCGTGATAGAGCGTCGGAATCAGTGTGACGTCGGCCAGACCTGTAGACAACACGCATGTCGAACTCTTGCAACCGCAAAGCCCAGCGAGCTAAACGGCCGGAGGGGTCCTTCAACGTGGATAACCAACAAAGCACATGGTGATCGGTGACTACGTCGAAAGGGCGACCATATAGGTACGGTCTAAATTTACCTAGAGCCCATATAATTGCCAGACACTCCTTCTCTGTTTCAGAATAGTTCTTCTCCGCTTTGGTGAGGGTACTGCTTGCGTATGCGACTACGTACTCTTGGAATCCTGATTTGCGCTGCGCGAGCACGGCGCCGAGTCCAACACCGCTGGCATCGGTGTGTACCTCCGTCGGGGCAGTCGGGTTGAAATGATGCAAGATTGGCGGTGAGGTTAACAGAAGGCGTAAATTTTCGAAAGCGTCGTCACAGGCGGGTGACCAAGCGTAACTTACGAGTCCCTACGTAGAAGTTCAGCCAAGGGGGCTGTGATCATAGCGAAATTCCGAATAAAGCGGCGAAAATACGAGCAGAGGCCAAGAAAGCTGCGATGATCCTTCAGAGACGCTGGTTTAGGGAACTCTGCAACTGCCCGAAGCTTGGCGGTGTCAGGAAGAATACCCTCTTTAGATGCAACATGACCGAGGAAGGTGAGCTGACTTGCGCCGAAGCGGCATTTCTTCAGGTTGAACTGAAGGCCGGCGTCAGTTAGGCACTGCAGCACTTCATCTAGCCTGCGGAGAGGCGTTGGAAAATCCGGTGAAAATATAATCACGTCATCCAAGTAACACAGGCGTGGTTTCCACTTCAGGCCACGCAAAAGATTGTCCATCATCCGCTCGAATGTTGCGGGTGCCTTGCAAAGACCAAAAGGCATGACACAGAATTTGTAAAGGCCACCAGGTGTGACAAAGGCCATCTTAGGCTGATCTTCAGGTGTCAGAGGGACTTGCCAGTAGCCACTCCGTAAGTCAATAGAAGAGAAGAACTCCGCACCTTGGAGGCAGTCAAGGGCATCGTCGTCTCTCGGTAACGGGTAAACGTTCTTTTGAGTTATTTTGTTAAGACAACGGTAAATCAACACAGAAGCGAATTGACCCGTCCTTCTTCTTAACGAGAACGACTGGAGATGCCCAGGGGCTGTTCGAAGGGTGGATGACGCCACGCTTGAGCATGTCAGCTACTTGGTCATCGATAACCTGGCGCTCGGCTGAGGACACGCGATAGGGTCTTTGACGCAATGACGCATTGGTACCCGTGTTGATGCGGTGACACATGGCTGACGTGCGGCCGAGGGGAGTATGGTGGCAGTCGAAGGAATAACGGAACTTGTTCAGCAGACGTAGAAGCTGAGCACGTTGCAAAACGGTTAACGTGTCGGCGATGGAGCTGCTCAGTACGTCCGGCCTAGTAGTCTGCGGCGAAGAGGCACAGGTCACTCCGGCGACTTCGTGTTCGGCGGAAGGACCAGCCGGCATGTCGATAATTGCAGAAGGGTTGAGACTGTAAACACGCCCGACGCACTCACCCCGAAGTAGTGTTACAGGACATGACAACAGGTTCGAGATTAGCAGTGTGCTCACACTGTCATGAAGTTCTGGAAGGGCATAAGGTAGCAGCGAACACTTGCGACGAACGAAAAGAGCAGATGGCGCGAAAAGGGCACTAGACTCGCCGAGAGAGTCGCAAGACACCATGGTAAGGGCAAAAGAGTGCGGCGGTATGATGACGTCTTCAGCAACAAATAGTTTATCCCCGATTTCATGAGCATCATATAATGGAGCATCGTCAAACACTTCAAATGCCACCTCAGCGCGAGATCAGTCGATGACGGCCTTATTAGCGGAGAGAAAATCCCAGCCCAAAATGAGGTCATGGGAGCAGGAATCCAACACTAGCAATTCAACGACATAAATGAGGCCATCAATCGTGATGCGAGCAGTACAGGCAGCGGTCGGTGTGACGTGATCTGCGCTGGCTGTACGAAGTGATATACTTGCTAGGGGTGTCATAGCTTTTTTGAACAAGCGGCAGAGTCTAGCACTTATCACTGAAACTGCGGCACCAGTGTCGACAAGAGCGAGTGCAGCGACGCCGTCCACATGTACGTCCAGAACATTCGTTGGTGAAGTGAGAGGCCTTGGTCTTTTCGCTGGCGACACAGTTCCTGCCTCTGGAACTGCGGCAATTAGTTTTCCCGCTCCGGCGATGAAGAACGACGACACATAGGCGATAGCGAGCGGCGTCGAGGTGATGGCGAGCGGCGGTTAACAGGAGGGCGGTGGTCGGCGTACGATGACGTCTGGTTGGGGGGCTGAGAGCCTGTGAACGAAGGGCGTGGTGGCACATAAAGGGCAGGTTCGAAGGTCTGGTCGTGGCTCTCATGGTAGACAGAGACGCGCCGACGGCAGTATCGCGCTATCTGGCCAGGTAGCCCACAGGCAAAGCATATTGAGCGATTGTCGAGTGTACGCCATTGTCCACTACTCTGGACGGACCTTGGCTGAGCGAACCGAGGAGTGGGTCGTAGCGGCACGGCTGAGGGTGGTGGCGCAAAAGTCTGAAGAGGTGGTCGAGCCACCACTTCAGCATAGCTTAGAGGCGCATTTACCTCGGCACAGGCAACAGGGCACGGCAATGGTGAAGTGTCACGGGCAGATGGCAGAGCCGCGCAAACTTGCTCCTGGATGACCTGGCGAATGTTTGCTGGCAGAGGTGACGGTGGCTGGCCGGCTGTTGATAGCGAGAACTGACGAGCGACCTCAGCACGAACAAACTCCTTGATCTGCGATAGCAGCGACTGAAGGTCAGATGTGGTTGTCAGGCTTGAGAGGGTGTCATCCGGGACGTCAGGGCGTCGCGTGAGAAGACGCTGTCGTCGCAGCTCGTCGAAACTTTGACACAACTCGATGACCTCAGAGACAGTGGCAGGGTTCTTGGAGAGCATCATTTGAAAGGTGTGGTCGGAAATGCCTCTCATGATATGTTGCACCCTGTCAGTTTCTGCCATCGACGGGTTGACACGCCGGCAGAGGTCAAGGATGTTCTCTATGTAGCTGGTGAATGTCTCACCAGTTTGTTGGGACCGGCCTCGTAGGCGTTGTTCTGCGCGAAGTTTGCGCACATCAGGGCGTCCAAAAACATCTGCGATGCAGGTTTTGAAGGTTGTCCAAGTGGGGATATCCACCTCATGGCTTCTGTACCACAGCTTGGCAACATCCGTTAAATAAAACATCACGGTACCAAGCTTTGTGGGATCGTTCCATTTGTTAGTAGCGCTGGCTCGTTCATAAGATTTCAGCCAATCCTCAACGTCTTTCTCGTCGGTGCCGCTGAAGATGTCGGGTTCTCGCAAGAGCTGGGCACCGGGACAGCTCCGGTGTGGCGAAGCCGGTGGGGGTGTGAAGACAGCGTCGTCAGGCATGACGGCCGGCAGCTTTCGGCTATGCAGTTCCAGGACCGGGGAAGACCACAGCACTCTCCACCAAAATTTAATGTAAATGCAAGGTCACAAGTGGTATCAGCGTCGGTACAGAAGCAGCAAGAGCTAGCCGGATGTACGGGCAGCGTTGCAGCAGCAACCAGGCAATCTTAGCTCGTGCCTCACGCGAAAGTGTCAATGTCGCTGCAGTAGTGGGCATTCCTCTTCACTACAATATATATATATATATATATATATATATATATATATATATATATTGTAACGGGGTTTATTTGCAGAGCAGAACGCAGAAGGCGAAGCAGTCAATAGCGTCCTGCCAAGCGCAGCAAGCACGAGATTATGCTGATGGCGATGCCCCTGAGGCGCCGAGAAATGCTGCTGAGGCCCCTCTTCTTCACTACGATCGCCCTCCGCAGAAAAAGGCTCCATTCTGGCGGATTAGCGAGAAGAAACGACTAATGGGTCATAGTATGGCTTGAAGCAAGAGACGTGGACAGTGTAGCGGCAGCGATAGCGTAGGTCTGTGGATGGGATGATGGGCTCCACAATATAGTTGACGAGTGACGTTTGCTCTACAACGCGGTATGACCCGATGTATTTAGGAAGAAGTTTTGCGGAGCGGTCAGGTGCAGTAGCAGGTGCCTGAAGCCATACCAATGAACCAGGTGGAAAGTTTGGAGCCGAACGGTCCCCAGTCAGGCGTGATTGCTGCTGCCACTGGTCCTCAGTAGAAAAAGAGCGGGCAAGCTGGCGGCATTCTTCAGCATGTCGAGAAGCTTCGGACAAAGTTGTACTTTCGGACTCATGAGGTTCATATGGGAGAACAGTGTCTACTGTATTTGAAGGTTCTCGTCCGTACAGAAGAAAGTATGGCGAAAACCCAGTAGTAGCTTGTACGGCAGTATTGTACGCGTAGGTGACGAACGGGAGAACTTGGTCCCAATTGGAATGATCAGAGGCGACGTACATCGACAGCATATTGCCAAGAGTACGGTTGAAGCGCTTCGTCATGCCATTCGTTGGAGGGTGGTACGCTGTAGTTGCGCGGTGCACGATTCGGCATTCGTTGAGTAATGCCTTCAAGGCGTCAGAAAGGAAGGCACGGCATCTGTCACTTAAGAGCTCACGAGGGGCACCATGACGCAGAATGAAACGTTGCAACAGAAACATTCCAACGTCACGGGCTGTGGCAGTCGGCAGCGCGGCTGTTTCGGCATAGCGTGTCAGATGGTCTATCACAACAATAAACTAGCGATTACAGCTAGAGTTGATGGTAGTGGTCCGCAAGTGTCAATGCCGACGCGATCAGAAGGTCGACTAGGACAAGGAAGAGGTTGTGACGGGTAGACTTGCCCGGGAGGTAACTTTTGTCGTTGGCACTGAGCACACGAGCGAATGAATTTCCGCACGTAGTTATACATGCTACGCCGATAAAATCTGAGTCGAAGCCTAGCGTATGTCTTGAAGAGGCCTGCGTGGGCGCACTGTGGGTCTGCGTGAAAAGCTTCGCAGATAGCAGCTCGAAGATGGCGGAGTATCACAAGGAGACACTAGCGACCGTCAGTAAGGTAGTTGCGTCGATAAAAAAAGATAATCACTTAGGCAAAAGTTGCTATCCTGGCGGCGGAGAGCGGGAGACGGCGAAGGATTGAGACGATAAGAAAGAATGCTTATGAGGCCACTGATCCAGGGATCCTTTCGTTGTTCCACGGTCATGTTGCGCAAGGCGGATTATGCGAGTGCAGGCTCGAGGGAAGAGAGGCGAACACCTTCATCCTATATGGGTGAGCGAGAAAGGGCGTCGGCGTCCGTGTGCTTACGACCGGATCTGTAAATAATGCAGATGTCGTACTCCTGAAGTTTGAGCGCCCAGCGAGCAAGTCATCCGGAAAGGTCTTCAAGTGTGGATAGCCAACAAAGGGCGTGGTGGTCAGTGACGACGTCGAATGCGTGACCATACAGGTAGGGGCGAAATTTTCCAGGGGCCCAAATAATAGCTAAACACTCTTTCTCGGTCACGGAGTAGTTAGCCTCGGATTTCGTCAAAGATCGGCTTGCGTAGACGACGACATATTCATCAAACCCTGCCTTTTGTTGCGTGAGCACAGCGCCAAGTCCAAAACCGCTGGGATCAGTATGAACCTCCGTGGGAGTGGCAGGATCGTAGTGGCGGAGGATGGGTGGTGAAGTTAGCAGGCGGCGTAATTTGGTGAACGCATCGCCGCATGCCGGTGATCAGGTGGAAAGGTCCTTGTCGCCGCTAAGAAGGTCCGTAAGGGGCACACATACGGAAGCAAAGTTTCTAATAAAGCGTCGGAAGTATGACAACAAGCCGACAAAACTTCTAAGTTCCTTTAAGTTCTTTGGCTTCGGAAAATTGGCGACTGCTCGAAGCTTGGCGGGATCGGGAAGTATGCCGTCCCGCGATACGACGTGGCCAAGAATGGTGAGCTGCCGGGCACCAAAACGACACTTCTTGATGTTGAGTTGAAGGCCGGCGTCGGTGAGGCGTGTGAGGACGTGCTCGAGACGATTTAAATGGGTGTCAAAATCGGTGGAAAAGACAACTACATCATCGAGGTAGGATTAACATGTGTTCCAATTGAGGCCTCGTAAAATAGTGTCCATCATTTTTTCAAAAGTGGCTGGAGCGTTACAAAGGCCGAGATGCATAACGGTAAATTCGTATAATTCATCAGGTGTGACAAATGCTGTTGTCGGTCGGTCAGATGCTTCCATAGGTACTTGCCAGTATCCAGACCGTAAATCCAGCGAAGAGAAGTATTCTGCTTCCTTCGAACAGTCAAGGGCGTCGTCTATTCGCGGTAACAGGTAAACGTCCTTACGAGTGATCTTGTTTAAACGTCAATAGCCCACACAGAACCGAATGGAGCCGTTCTTCTTCTTAAGAAGAACGACCGGTGACGCCCAGGGACTGTTGGAAGGCTGTACAAAACCCCGCTAGAGCATGTCAGCAACCTGGTCGTCAATAAAACGGCACTCCGACGCTGAAACTCGGTAGAAGCGCTGCCGTAGAGGCGTATGGCTTCCTGTGTCAATCTTTCGAGATGTGTTCGATGTGCGACTGAGGCCAGAATCGTGGCTGTCAAACGAAGTACGAAATGTTTGCGGCAGGTTCACCAACTGGCTTTGTTCTGAAGACGTTGCGACATCGATGGAGCGGTAGAAAGCGTCAAGGAGTGACTGGTCAACAAGAGAGTCAGAAATGAGTGCGCTGAGGTCCGTAGAAAGTAAACAAGAAAACTAGATGGAGCGTCAAAATGTGACGGGCGTCGATTGGATGCACGTGACCGAGACATTCACCATTTAATAAAGGTAAAGGCCCTTCTAGCGTATTGTACACGAGTGTCTTCGTGACGCCATGGTGGAGAGTAAGGAGAGCAACGGGCAGTGGAGAACATTTGCGTTGAATGAACAGGGCAGAGGGCGTAAATAGAACATCACCGTCGGAAATAGCGTCGCACGACACAGTCACCAGCAGAGAAGAGCGCGGTGGTACGGTGGTGTCGTCGGAAACAGACAGTTTATAATACGGCAGGGAGGCTTCGACAGCGTCAACATCAGGAAGTGCAGATAGCTCAAGTTCAGCGCGACAGCAGTGAAGGACGGCATTATTATTCGCAAGTAAGTCCCAGCCGAGTATCATGTCATGGGAACACAAGGGCAGCACTACGAATTCGACGATATACACAATCCCTTCAATGACGACTCATGTGGTACAGGCTGCGAGAGGTGTTACGCTTTGTGCGTTAGCCGTTCTAAGAGAGAGGCTGGATAATGGCGTCAGAACTTTGAGGAGTTTGCGGCACAGGTTGATGAAAAGGACGGATAGAGCGGCTCCAGTGTCGACAAGCGCCATGACGACGATACCATCGACTGACACTTCAATGACGTTAGCTGGACAGGGGCGAGGACTTGTGCATGGCAACGGGGACGCAGTTTATGCCTCAGGAACTGCGACCGTTATTTTTCCTGGTTGGTGGGTCCGGAACAGTGACACATAGGGGAAAGCGAACGTCGACATGGAGATGAGGAGTGGCAGGGACCGTGTGGACGATCAGAAGGAAAGGAAGAGGAAGGAGGGCTTGAAGGTGTAGAAGAAAACTGAGTGTCGGAAGAGGGCATTCGTCGAATGTTCTGAGCAGCCTGGCGACGACGACAATAACGTGCCACGTGGCCAACACTGCCACATGCAAAACATATCGAACGGTTGTCGTGGGTCCGCCATTGGTCGGAGTAGACTCCGACTTGCGGCTGGGGGGCAGAAAACTGCGGCCGAGGTGGTATCGGCATAGGCGGCGGTAAATAGGTCGGTGGCGAAAAGGGCGATGGCGAATACATAGGCGCTGGCTGGAACTCAGGATGTCGAGCTCGAGCAACGGCCTCGGCGTACCTGAGAGGTGCGGTGACTGGCGGCGGTTCACGGGCTGGAGGAAGAACTTGTGCGACCTGGTCTTGAATGAAGTCGCGGAGTGTAGACGTCAATCTGCGTGGTTGATCTGGTACGCAGGACATCAAAGAGAGCTGACGAGTGACCTCAGCGCGGATGAACTCTAGGATCTTGAAGAGAAGAGGGGCATGGTCTTCTCCTATGCCAAGGGTGGACAGGCTGGACAAAAAGTCGTCGAGCACCGAGGGACGTCGGGTCGAAAGACGTTGCCTGCGCAACTCGTCAAAACTCCGGCATAACTCGGTCAGTTCTAGGACAGCGCGAGGACTCTTAGAAAGCAACATTTGGAAAACGTCGTCCTCAATGCCCTTCATGATGTGCTTGACCTTAAGCTCTTCGGAGATCGACTCGTTAACTCGCTTGCGAAGGTCCAGAACGTCCTCAATATAGCTTGTGAAAATATCCTCAAGCTGCTGGGACCGAGTATGCAAGCATTGTTCGGCACGGTGTTTGCGTACCTCAGGCCGTTAGAAAACTTGTGTGAGGCTCGTTTTGAAGACCGACCATGTAGGGAGTTCCGCTTCGTGATTTATAAACCACAACTTGGCCACGTCCGACAGGTAGAAAGAGACGTAGGCGAACTTGGCGGCGTCATCCCATTTGTTGTGAGTACTCACTCACTCGTACATTGAAATCCAGTCGTCAACGTCCTTGTCTTCTGTGCGTGAGAAAACAGGGGGATCTCGCAGACGCAGAGAAATGGCGCAGAGAACAGTAGGCGGTGCCCGTGGAGGAGTTAGAGCGGCGCTTGCGTCGATAGGCATGATAGATGATAAAATACGATTTCGAAGCTCGCTCCAGGGTGATCGAAATCCAGCAGACTCCGCCACTTGTAACGGGGTTTATTTGCAAAGCAAAATGCAGGAGGCGAAGCAGTTAACAGAGTCCGGCCAAGCGCAGCGAGCTTATGCTGATGGCGATGCCCCTGAGGCGCAGAGAAATGCCGCTGAAACTCTCTTCTTCACTATCTTTCTTTCTCTATATATAAATATATATAAATAGCTGTTCTTACATTGCGTTTGTTTACATTCTCCCTTAGTGCAGATGTATGAACTAAGGAACAAAGAGGGCAAAATAACTACCAATATGGATAGGATAGTTAAAATAGCGGAGGAGTTTCACAGAGATCTGTACAGTAGCCGAGACAACCACGACCTTAATACTATAAGAACTAACAGTAACCCAGATGACACCCCAACAGTAATGATAGAAGAAGTCAGAAAAGCTTTGGAGAGCATGCAAAGAGGCAAAGCTGCTGGTGAGGATCAGGTAACATCAGATCTGCTGGAAGATGAAGGACAGATTGTGTTAGAAAAACTAGCCACCCTGTTTACGAAGTGTCTCCTGACGGGAAGAGTACCAGAGTCTTGGAAGAACGCTAACGTCATCTTAATACATAAGAAACGAGATGACAAGGACTTGAAGAAATATAGGCCGATCAGCTTGCTCTCTGGAGTATACAGGCCATTTACAAAGGTAATTGGTAACAGAGTAAAGAAAACATTAAAATTCAATCAACCAAAGGAACAAGCAGGATTACGAACAGGCTACTCAACAATTTACCACATTCATACTATCAATCAGGTAATAGAGAAATGCTCAGAGTATAACCAACCACTATACATAGCCTTCATAGATTATGAGAAGGCGTTTGACTCAGTAGAAATATCAGCCGTCATCCAGACACTGCGGAATCAGGGCGTAGATGAAGTATATATAAACATTCTGGAATAAATCTACAGGGGATCAACTGCTACCATAGTGCTTCATAAAGAAAGCAACAGAATACCAATCAAGAAGGGTGTAAGGCAGGGGGACACAATCTTCCCAATGCTATTTACCGCGTGCTTGCAGGAGGTTTTCAGAAGCCTAGAATGGGAACAGTTAGGGATAAGAGTTAATGGAGAATACCTTAGTAACCTGCGGTTCGCCGGTGACATTGCATTTCTGAGTAACTCAGGAGACGAATTGCAACTCATGATTACGGAGTTAGACAAGAAGAACAGAAAGGTGGGTCTTAAAATTAATCTGCAGAAAACGAAAGTAATGTACAACAACCTCGGAAAGGAGCAGCGCTTCGAGATAGGTAATAGTGCACTTGAAGTTGTAAAAGACTATGTCTACTTAGGGCAGGTAATAACTGCAGAGCCGAACCACGAGATTGAAGTAACTAGAAGAATAAAAATGGGGTGGAGCACATTCGACAAGCACTCTCAAATTATGACAGGTAGATTGCCACAATCCCTCAAGAGGAAGGTATATAACAGCTGTATGTTGCCGATACTTAGCTACGGAGCAGAAACCTGGAGACCTACAAAGAGGGTTCAGCTTAAATTGAGGACGACGCAGCGAGCAATGGAAAGAAAAATGGTAGGTGTATCCTTAAGAGACAAGAAGAGAGCATAGTGGATTAGGGGACAAACGGGGGTTAAGAATATCATAGTTGAAATAAAGAAGAGGAAATGGACATGGGCCGGGCATGTTGCGCGTTGACAGGATAACCACTGGTCATTAAGGGTAACTAAGTGGATTCCCAGTGAAGGGAAGCGGGTTAGGGGGAGACAGAAGGTTAGGTGGGCAGATGAGATTAAGAAGTTTGCGGGTATAAATTGGCAGCAGCAAAAACAGGACCAGGTTAACTGGCGGAACATGGGAGAGGCCTTTGTCCTGCAGTGGACGTAGTCAGGCTTTTGCTGCTGATGATGATGATGACATTGCATTTTGTTTGGCTTGGTTGTTTGATCAGCTGATATGCCATGTATGTGTTAAGCTCAATATATGGTTTTCGTCATGTATGTAGAGACCGAATTGCTGAGTCGTATACACAGTTTGATGCATAAAAACCGGACTGAACTTCCTGATACGAAATTATTTGTGGTTCGCTTATTTGTGGTTCGCTAGGCTGAGACTGTTGTTAAAGCCTCCACCATTAGTCTTTGACCTTTCATGCGGCGCACTTCTTAGGTAAATCATTATTTTGTACAAAACATATTTAACCAATTTCTTTCTGCATTTTGTACCGAGCAATGCGCACCTCTTTGATAATTTTCCGCGTTTGCACATCGAGCATACCGCTGTCGGATATACACCTACACATTCGCAGGGCATTCGTATTGACGAATGTCAAGAGAGGGCATGGACGAGCGCACGTACGGAGCGTAAGCTGTTCCGCAGGCTGCGGGGTAGCAGCGGTATTGGCGAGAATATGCTGCAGGCAGGCAGTTTGCAAGTTGCCTGGCAAGCCGACAGGGATGCCTACTTTAGGTATGTTAGGCGCAGTGCACATACTAGTATAGCTAGCGAGAACCTGAAGCGCAAAAAAAGAACAACAAGGCATCGACAGGAATAGAAGACAGGATAAGCGCGTGTCCTGCCTCCTGTTTTTGTGGATGTCTTGTTGTTTTTGAGCTCAAAATTCCTGGTAACTATGCACCGTCTCGGCAAATTTTAAGTTTTGTTAAGCCTACGAGTATGATTCAACCTCTGCATTCTTGACCATATCTGTTCAATACTTCGAAGATGCTGATAGGCTGTCGTACATTGGTGGTCTTACTTATCTGTATAGGCTTAAAATTTAGCAAGCAAGGACATTTGCTCGCTAAAGGAGCCGGTATCTTAGCCTGTGCCATTCGGCACGCACTTCGGTTTAAGCTCGTGAGCCGGAAGGCTGGTCCCTTCGCCGTCCAGTGCTTAACTGGGACTGCTTCCTTGTCGCGTAGGCAATCATTGGTCGCGCTTTGGTCACCTGGCCGGGACCTCTACCGCCTTCGTAATTTATATTTGGCTGTAGCCCATACATATGCTATGGTTTCTAGTGTGTTGCCAAGTACGAATTCACATGTTATATTGACGGCCGCAACGGCTGCATTTTGGTGGAAGCGTAAAAACTAACAGTAAGCCCTCTCGATGGCTTTGAGTAAGCTGCATGGTTAAATACCCCAGTTAGTGGCAAACATAGCTACAAAAGTGAACAAGAGAAGCTGAATTTGCTCCTTTGTTAGCCAAATATGTTTATGAGGACTAAGCATTCAACCAGTGTAACATTAAATAGCAGCCGCAATAAAAACCTTGACCGAATCGTATGATAAATACAACTATTGTAGATTGCGGCTGTGACATGCGCATTTGCAAAGGATTTTCATTTGCATTTGCCGCTATAAAGAGCTTCGCCCTGTGCTCGTGTTCCCTCGTTGTCGTCGTTGGCGTCTCAGGGCGTCCCTGGGCTGGCGGACGCCCGTAATGGCAAGCCAGCGCCTGAAGAAGGCGCTAGCCTTCGACGTATTCGTCCCCGAGGGGACTAGTCCCGAAGACGTCTTTAACGCGACGTCTTCAATAGTAGGAATCGAAGAGGTCTACTGTGTACAGCACTTTGGAGGCCGGAATTACCAAGTCACCATTAACAGTGAGGCCGCTCTGGCTCAAATCATCGACGTGTCCCACCTCATCATCAGAGGAGAGCGCGTTGCTGTCGTACCCTTGGGACCCCAAGCCACTCAAGTCACCGTTATGTTCCTGCCGTGCCGCGTCCACAGCGAGGTCCTCACTCAGGCATTGTCTCCCTATAGGAAGGTGCTGCACATCAGCAGAGGACTCATAGGATCGCGCCCAACCGTGGCCACTGGGACGCGATTCGTCCGGATGGAAATGAAGACATCGTCGCCAGTGCCCAACTACCTCAAGGTCGCTGGCCATCGAGTGACCTGTGACTATAAAGGGATCCAGCGAGTGTGCCGTCGATGTGGAGACAGCGGGCACTTCCGCATGAATTGCACAGGTCCGTTTTGTGGAAGGTGCGGCGTTTACGGCCACGACGGGAAGGGCTGCTCGCTGCCGTGTCGCCGTTGTGGTGACCCGCATGCCACCGTCGCCTGCACCATCAGGCCGTTGTATTCCGAGGCGGCCTCCAAGAATTACACACCACTTCAATCAGACAAGAATAAGGACGTCATATTATTGACGCTAGGCCCGGATATTTGCCAGGACGAAGTTGGGTGCATCACAATGCCACACCAAACGCCACGCCAAACGCCCACAGCGTCTCCAGCCAGCCCCGACCAGGCAGCCCCTCAAGGTGCGGATGATCCATCTAGCGGCCCGCGACCAGTGGTGGTTCCCACAGAACCACAGGTCGAGCCCTCACCAGAGGAGGTGCCACTCGGCGAACGCGTCGCAGATGCTGACGTGATATCTGTTGCTCACCCCATGGCTACCCAGTCATCTGTTAGTCCTCCTATCATTGAAGAGACTTTGTGCCAAGGTGACGAGGTTTCCATCAACGAGGACACGAGGAGTACTAGGAGCGACACGGCCCTGCAGATAGACACCGACAGCACTCCAAGCGAGATCAGTCGGGACAGTTTTGACGAATTTGTGCCATCTTTACTCAAGAGCCTCGGCACCAAGCGCCACCGAATATCCAGCAGCGACTCGGAGGCCCCTAGCAGAGACAGAAGTCTTCTGCGGACTTCGATGCGGCCCCGGAAGCCCCGCGCTTCCGGTGGGTCGCCTGGTCGTAAGAAGTGATTGAGCTGCTTGCCGGGCACCCGCTCCCGCGTCTGTCAGAACTGTGAGTCTAGTATCCAAATTTGTCTTTATTGTTTACGATGGCTACCACATTGAATATTATTTCCTTCAACGTAAAAGGTTTTCGCAGTCCGGTAAAGCAGGCCGAGGTGATTAGTGTAGCCCGTGCTGCAAATTGTGATGTTTTATGCCTGCAGAAATATAATTTCTGTTAGCTATCCGACGTTAGGGCTTTTAAACAAAAGTTTAACTTAGATTGCTATTTTTCTTTCGCTACAACTCGTTTTACGGGAGTAGGCATCATTATATTAGAGAGTTTAAGTACTGCGTACGCTGCGTACGTGGCGGCATTGCGTACGTAAGGACGCTGCGTTCTAAGTAGTGCGCATGCGCCCACCGCAACGCGCACGTATCGCATTACGTTCGCAGCCGCTACGTACGCACGCAACTCGTATGAGGTGCGTACGTATGAGGTGCATACGTGCGTACGTATGAGGTGATCGCGCCGCTCTCGAACAAGTCGCGACAGCGCGAGACTTCGTTTTGCAAAATGGCCGCATCGAAGGCAAGCACCGACCGGCTCTGTGGCTTAAAATATGGCCATAATCTTGCAATAACACTTGGATTGGCTCAGATTGGCTGTCAACAACACGTGCTTCGATTTGGATGTACCAGATGGCGCAACACGCTTCACGCTCGTTACGTACGCGGGTACTACGGCGTACTAAAAGCCGATTAGTGGCAAACGACGCCACGTAACGCAAGGCGCTTGCGTGATGCGTATGTAGCACCATTACGCAGTACTAAAACTCTCTATTTAATCGGACTTTATTGAGAGGTCACCACGTTGTTTATGACGGCGTCGGTAGAATTATTGCTCTAGATTGTACCTACTTTTCTTTTCGAACAAGGATACTATGCGTGTATGCACCTGCTCAAACCGGACAGTATAATGATTTTTTTCGAAATTTGGATGTTTTTTCCTAGATGGTCGTCATGTAATTCTAATTGGAGAATTTAACTGTGTGCTAAATACGCGATTCGATGTACAAGGTCCTGGCTGGGGTCAGTCTGCTTGGAATTCACGTGAGCTGCGACGCCTTGTCCAGCATTTTTCATTGCTGGATGCGCATAATGTCATACACGGGAATACTTTTGTTTGGACATGGCGCCGCGGACACTCCTCCAGCAGACGCAACCGGGCTCATATTCCACAAGCGCTTGTCTCCGACGTACGTGTTCCACCCACCCCACCTTCGCCTGTGTACATCTTTGACCATCGTCCGGTTCTATTAGAACTAAAAGTTCCATTTTTTTCGGAGAAACCATGGCGTCTTGATGTTCGCGTCCTCCAGGACGCGCGCTCTCGCTCAAGTTTGTCCCGTGCAATACGCGTGTCACTCGCTGCGTCTGATTTATTTGATTAGGATGCGCTTAAAACGCAGTGGCGCCTGCACTGCTCAGTTGAAGGGCGTTCCCTTCGTCGTCGCGTTTCTGAGAAGCTGGCCGATACTGCAGCGAAGTTACGCGTCGCATTGCGCGCTGAAACGCCGTCTCCCTTGATGCGAGCTTGGCAACATGAATTACGTGAACGCTTCCAGCGTTTGATTGCCACCTCGTCTCTGGCGGCGGCTGCATGGTGTTGTAGGCACAACCCTTGTGCCCACCCCGACGTGCTACGGTATGCGAGGCAATCGTGTTTTGGGCAGTCACAATCACCTGTTTTTACGACCATGCAGACACTACCTACACAGCCGCTTCCTAAGCGCGATCGATCTCTCTTTCTGGCGCATTTTGAAGAGATGTCATGTTCGGCCATGCGGACGAACTGTGATACAATACCGCCAATGCTTAGAGGTTTGCCTGGCGTTCCTCGACAAGCTGCTGATTCTCTGCATGTCCCTCCATCAGTTGAAGAGGTAAAGGCAGCACTACAATCTATGAAAGGGGGACAGCCCCTGGGCCAGACAGTTTTCCAGTTGAATTTTACTTATCATTTTGGAATGAGGTTGGAACTGCATTAACCGCGGTTATCCGGCGTTGTTTCGAGGATGGTGTCTTTCCGTCAAGTTTTCGAGGTGAACGCATTGTGCTTATTCCAAAAGGTGATGCTTCTTCCGTTAATCTTGAAGATTGGAGACCTATCACGCTTCTTAGCGTTTACTATAAGACATTCGCGACGGTGATCGTTCAACGTTTGAAGGCTCTGTTGAACACCCTGGTGGGTCATCACTAGGCTTCATCTATGCCTGAGTGGGAAATACACAGTTTGTCCTTTACCACCCGAGATATCATAGCCTATACTCTGTCGCAATCTGCGCGTGGCCTTTTTGTGTCTTTAGACCAAGAGAAAGCATTTGACCGACTAGAGCACACGTATATCTTTAAAGTGCTCACAGCCCTTGGTTTTCCTGGTACTTTTGTTGAGTTAATTAGACATACCTACTCTGGTATAAAAAACACACTAGTTCTAGATGGTTGGGAGAGTGCTGCCTTTTCTATTACACGTGGGGTCCGTCAAAGATGCCCCTTGTCTCCTGTTCTATTTGTCCTCAGCCTTGAGCCATTTTTGTGTGCTCTAGAAGCAGATTCGCATGTCTGGGGTCTTGCGCTTCCCGGCAGCAGTACCGTAAAAGTCACAGCTTTTGCTGACAACATAACCCTGTACCTTTCAGATGAAGATAGTCTTTCTCATAGCCTGCGTTTATTCTGCCAGTTTGGGGACATTTCAGGTGCCACGCTAAACCTCGGTAAATCCCGGTATTTGTTCATCGGCTATCCCAACTCCAAACTTAGGTCCACATCTCTTCTTCAGCCGGCTGCGTCTTTTCGCATTTTAGGAATTCTATACAACCACTACGGCATTTGTAACTCCGTTTGGTCAAACACCCTCGATGAAGTAAAACAAGAAATTGAGAACGCCCGGGAATTCAACTTCCCGCTTCTTGAGCGGAGGTACCTTGCGCAAACTGTGTTCTGAGGTCGCATTTGGTACCTTTCTCATGTGGAACAGCCGCCTTTACGCATCGTGAGGTCATTGCAGTCTGCCTTGTGTTCCTTCTTTTGGTCTGGTGGCACTGAGTTGGTTTCTCGTGCGGCGTTAGGATAGCAGCGTTCTCAGGGAGGTTTTGCTTTCCCTTCGGTATCAATACGCTGCCGGCTATTGGCCCTGCGCTTGCTGTTGCGCCTCGTACAAGGAGAGGAATCCCTCGCGCGAACTCTGGCATATTATTTTCTAGGCGCTCACCTTCGGTATTTATTGCCTAACGTGCACCTTAATCAGGGCCCACAATCATTAGTACTTCCTTCGTTTTATGCAACAGCTGTCGCGTTTTTTCGTCATATCCAGTCGACTTGCCCTGATTTAGATGTGTTAGACAATTCTATTGTTGACACAACAGCCGCGTTGTTGCTCCTGTTAGTTCCTCCAGCACGCCGCACCCGCTCTAGTCGTGTGTCTTGGAGCACGCCGACAGCATCATTTCTACCTGGCCATCTCCGGGACTTCATGTGGCGGCTTGGGTGGGGCGTTCTTCCTACCTTGACCGCCTAGAAAGGTGGAGAATGGTCCAGTCATTAACATGTCCGAACTGCTCCCTACGGGAAACAAATCAGCATGTGTTAAGGCAATGTGTAGTTGCTCGTGTTTTCGGGAGGGCTGTTTATGCAAGATTTCGTGGCCTTGGAGTAAACCGCTTTGTTTCTTCTGGACGTTGTTCTCGAGGCCGCTTTGCTTGCCTTCTTATTGTTGCTGGTGCCTACTGTCTTTGGCGTAACCGTTGTGAAGCTGTTGCAGCAGGTCGTCACCGCCATGCTCTCTTCCCGATTATGGAGCGACTGTACAAAGAAATACTATCTGTGTGGTCGGAGGAACTTTTCATTCTGGGTAAGGAAGAATTCCTTCGACACTGGTCCTGCCGTTTTGTGTTCATCTGTGAGAGACGTGTAAGGCTTGTTTTCAGGCCTGCCTGGAATTGGTAGGTTAATCTTTATTTAGTACTCATACAAATACCTTCTAAATACTATGTAAATATCTGACATATTGATCTCTACATTTCATTTGTGTGTTCTTCGTTTACCATGTATTGTGCATATGTAGACATTGTTTTTGTAACAATTCCTGCGTAGTTGGGTAAGTTGTGTATGTTGTGTTCCGTTTACATATGTACACATATCTTTTTGTAACAACTTTTGGTGTGTCTGTGGATGTTGTGTTCTGTCGCAATGTTCTGTTGGATTGTAATTGACGTTCACTGTCTGTGAGAATAAATTTCTCTAAACGCAAAGGAGGCGAAAATGCTTGAGGTCCATGTGCTTAGGTGAAAGGTGCCCGTTATGAAACGCCAGGTGGTTGAAATTTCTGGAGCCCTATATTACGGCGTCTCTAATAATAAGAGGCTGGTTTTAGAATGCTAAAACCTTCAATTATTATTATTATTATTATTATTATTATTATTATTATTATTATTATTATTATATATGCAACTGAATGCACTATGGAAGTTTACACTATAACAAAGGGAGGTTTGTCACCACAGCTTGAATGAAACCCGAGAAAACCTGACAGGTAGTAGGCCCTCTTGGCTACTGAAATGCATCATCTGCGCAATTATACAGCAATGCTACAACATTTACTGAGGCTGCAGAGTGCAACGTCTGCGCGTTATGAAAAGAATATTTTGAACTCGTTTCCTACGATGGCGTCCACGAAGAATTCAGTGACGTATTTTTGTCGTGGGTGTAACGTTGGTAAATTGTACATCAGCAGATGACAAGAAAAAAAGCATGAAGAAAAAAATTATTATTGCGAATCACCTAGAGATTGAATTCATGACCTCTCGGCCACAGTGATGATGTGGTCGGCGCTCGACGCACGTCGCTATGGGCGCAGGGCTACGAGGCTCTATGAACGTGTTTTTAATTTCTCACACATTCCTTTTTGTACATAGCTATGTATAGGCTAAACGCTAGCCATATACAGATCGGTTGTAATAAGCAAGAATGAAGGCACTAAGAAACGGTGTTAACCACCATGACGATTTATACGTCAGGAAACAAAAACACAACGGGTGTCGGGAAGTGCCGAATACCACGATATACTTGTGAAAGAGTACCGGGGTGAAGGGTGTGAGAGAAAAGAACCTTTGGCGAAGGGTGCCGAATATACGGGTATTTCGTTTACGGACGTGATAGGCTTGAAGCTAGCCATATACACATCAGTTGTAAGAAGCAAGATTGATGAGACCAACATACTGAAGACGATGGCGAAGAGAAGTCGTTACGCGAATTTGTGGGTAACAGCGGCTAAAGCTAATTAAGTGTCTCTCAGACAGTCAGGAGACGCTCTAGGGGCCGACCAGTGCGGACGCGCGAAGATCGGCTCCTGCTTTCAAGAATGCTTTCCTGTGGTATTCACGAATTTGTCGCCGAGTTTTTACTCTCATCGTGTGCCTAAGTTCTCAAGAAATCAGCAGATACCACCTTTGTGCCGGTGAGTGGACTTTTAAACCGTTTTTTGGGACATTTTTACACGGCAACGCCACCGGGAGATTTAGGTCTAACCAAGGAGGCGATTGTCGCCGATGCGCCGGCCCGGCGCCAACGCGACTCAACGCTCTGCGCGTTCCAGTATCTGCAACTGAGAATGGAATACCAAGTAGATGGAGAGGACATCTCTCCAGAGGATTGCACGGAAGAAATGGGTTGGAAGGAAGCCGAAACGAGACACTCAAGGAATAAGCAAGCCGCGGTTAGCGTTCCTGCTGCCAAGGGTTCGACCGAGGCCGGCGTTGCGGGAGACGCTCGAGCCAGTCGTAGTAGGTATGACGCCAAGCATAGAATCGTGCGAGCTGGACGCATGCCGCCACTACCTAAGGACTTCAGCAAAATTGTGCTACGACCACGTGGAGGATTAAATATCTCGCGAATTGGCACTGGAGCCGTGGCAGACGCGATAGTACTGGCGGCCGGCGTCAAAGAGGAAGAGGCCATGCAGGACGTCATCTGTTCCAACTTGCAGCAGAACATTATGGTAGCAAGCACTCCGGACCAAGACAGAGCTTCAAGATACCTCAAGGTCAAGCAAATTGACATTGGAGGCAAAGTTTTCGAGGTTAGCGCGTACGCCGCGGCACCCCACGACACTTGTAAAGGAGTGATTCGCGGGATCCCCGTAAGTGATACTCAGGACATTTTGACCCGAAAGATTGTGAACGCGAACAACCCACTCGCGCTGCAGGCGAAGAGAATCAAGGACACCGGGACAATCATCATAGCGTTCGAAGGACACAAGGTGCCCAGATTCGTGAGATATGGACCTTCACTTTTGCAGTGCTCCCTTTACCGCAAGAACATCGATATTTGTTACGCCTGTGGAAAGCTGGGACATCGGTCTGACGTCTGTCCGAACCCAGCTGAAACAATCTGCAGAGGCTGCGAGATCAAGAACCCAGATAGCCTGCACCAGTGCAATCCAAGATGCAGGCTGTGCGACGGTCACCATCCCACGGCAGACAAGGAGTGCAAGAACAGGTTCTTAGTGCCATATGTCGTCAGACGCAGACGTTGGGAAAGATCGCGAGCAGCCGCAGAAGCCCGGGACGCATCAATCACATCGAGTCCAGACATCAATGACAAGCAGCTTATTCCAGCCTACGGGACCCAGATCATCCAGACTACACAAGAACAGGAAAGGCGGCCCCACTCCAGGGGGAGGTCGCGTTCCAGAAGAGGTTCTAGACCCAAGGCCCGCTCCCAATCACGGGGGCGCTCGAGTTTTCAAGGTCACCATCAGGGTCGGGATCAGCCTGGGCGGCACCCAAATGGCCAGCTGTCTGGCGTCCAGTTCGAGATCACGGCTTCACACCCGGGGAGGACGCCTGCAGTTACTTCGAAAGGCAGCTGGGCTGAGCGAGTGCGCAACGGCGGGGCAGAGGTGATGACAGGTAAGCTGCCAGAGCATGATAGAATTGCACAGCTAGAGCAAGAAAACGCGAGACTTACAAAATCGAATGAGAGGCTATCAGCTGAGTTAAAGGAAATAAAAATTCTTCTCACTAAGCTAACCAGCGCGCAATCTTCACAGCCAATGCCTCAGCCAGTTGATGTCTCTGTGGCTGAAAACGTGGGGGACTCGAGAACCGCGAAAAAGAGGGCAGTCATGGCAGAACACGTGGAAGCCAACCAAACGACCATGTCAGATATGAAAGAGGTGTTCGACACGCTCAGCAAAGTAGTAAGCCAATCTTAGCGAGCAGATGGGTAGGCTACAATCAAGCGTGGTGGCACTGGAAGAGCATATGACTTTGCGCATTACAAAGCTCGAAGCAGATCTGCACAACACAGCAAGGCCTCCTCATGCACCAAGCTCACCCCTTCGGCCACCAATACTAGTGGTACCAAACCTGTCGACAGGTGCAGCATCAGGCTCTGGCCACCCATGTAATAACCATGACGGCAGCGCTACATGAAGCATTTCTTATCTGGCAATGGAACTGTAGAGGTTACCTTAAAAAGAAGGCAACCCTGCAGCAGTATATCAGGAGCAGCGAAGAAAATCCTCATATTATAATATTACAAGAGACCCTTTCACCGCAAGCAACGTTGCCTGGATTCCGGCCTGTAATAGGGGATACTGAAGGGAGGGGAGTCTGCACCTTCGTATGCAACAAACTAACGCACGTAACCCACGACCTCAATATAAAAGCAGGCCGGTTGGAACACGTCTTGGTAGAGATCGTGCCGGGTACCAGCAACCGTCAGAGCATTTTCATTCTGAATATATACAGCAGTCCAAAGGAACAAAAGCAAGGGTTCAAGACGGTTCTAAAGAAAGCTATTAATATCGCCGGGGAATGTCCACTCGTCATAGCAGGTGATTTCAACGCCCCTCATCATACATGGGGTTACAAGTACAACACTGGGAAAGGAAATCGACTTTGGCAAAGTGCCAGTGAACTTGATCTCACCCTAATCACAGACCCCAGCCTACCAACAAGGCTTGGTACATCTTGCTGCAGGGATTCCACCCCGGACCTTACATTTGTAAAGAACATCAAGAAGGCCCAGTGGATGAACCTTGCTGTAGACCTAGGGAGTGACCACTGCATTCTTGCCACTACCTTCTCCGTGGAGCGTAAAAAGCAGAGAGAATTCCACTTCACAGACTGGGATAAGTTCAGGAAGATAAGGATGGAAAGGGAACAAGATGGCCACAGACAAGGCTTGGAGCAGTCGGTCAAACAGATTAAAGATGACATCAAATCCGTCTCCTCCACCATTACCACAGATCTTCCGGTTGAAAGAATGGATAGCCGGCTTGCTCATCTTCTTGAGGCAAAGCAAGCCCTACTGAACCGTTGGAAGGGTCAGCGCCTGAACCGAAGACTGAGGAAGAAGATAGCTGAGGTAAACAGATCAGTCGAGGAACATTGTCGCGCACTATCGAGGCAGCAATGGGACGAAATCTGCAACTCCGTCGATGGTCAGATGCGCAATGGCAAGACATGGAATATGTTAAAGCATCTCCTCAACGAAAACACCGCCAAAACAAATCAAAAGCATGTTATCGCTCGAATTTTGCATAAAGAGATAGGGCGCACTACAGAACAGCAAGTTGTCCAGCATCTCGTGCATAAGTACCTCCCAATCAAAAGAGGATTGGCACCACCAAGTAGACAGTACCAGGGCACGCCAAATCCAGGTCTTGAGGGCGACTTTAACATCGAGGAGATTAGAAGAGCCTTGCATGATCTCAATGGCAGGTCGGCCCCTGGCCCGGACGGTATATCAAACAAGGCCCTGCGTAACCTTGATGACGATTCAATTGAAACCCTGAGGGATATGATTAATTCCGCATGGAAAGAAGGCAGGGTGCCAGAGCAGTGGAAGCTGGCCAGCACGATCCTTATTCCTAAGCCAGGAAAGCCCCCTAACTTGGACAACATGAGGCCAATATCCTTGACATCATGTATCGGCAAGGTCGCAGAACATGCCATACTGCACAGGATAAACAAGTACTTGGAAGATAACAACATATATACACACAATATGGTTGGATTCAGGGCAGGGCTATCCACACAAGATGCATTGAAGCTTATCAAACACCAGGTCATTGACAATGAAACCAGAGACGTGAGAGCCATTCTGTGCCTAGATCTAGAAAAAGCGTTTGACAACATCCACCACTCATTCATACTCGAAGCAATTTCCAAGCTTGGTCTAGGGAAAGCCTTCTATGACTACGTGTGGTCCTTTCTTACAGATCGGAAAGCCGTGATGAAGATTGCAGATATCGAGACCGCAGCAATCGAACTAGAAGCAAGGGGCACGCCAAAAGGGGCAGTGATTTCACCAATGCTGTTCAACATTGCCATGATTGGACTGTCAAAGAAATTATCGAGCATTGAAGGATTGAAGCACAGCATCTACGCAGATGACATTACCATCTGGTGCACAGGTGGAAGCGAGGGGCAGATTGAGAGCACTCTGCAAGAGGCGATTGACACCGTAGAAGACTACCTTCGCCCTTCCGGGCTCAAGTGCTCCTCGAGTAAGTCAGAACTTTTGCTTTATCGGACTGCACGCTGGGGACCGAAGCCCAGGGGATGGAAGCCGTTAAACCAGATAGACATCCATCTTTGTACAAATCAAGGTGATGCCATCCAGAGGGTCGACTCCATCAAAGTCCTGGGAATGCTGATAGAGTCTACCGGCGCCAACAGCAAATCTATAGCCAAGTTAACTCGGAAAACAGACAGTGCGGTGCACCTCATACGCAGAGTGGCCAACAAAAGAAATGGGATCAAGGAAGACAACCTCATCAGGTTGCTTCATGCGTTTGTTCTAAGTCACTTCACATACGAGGCAGCAATGCACAACTGGTCAAGAGCAGAGTCCGAGACACTGAATGTGCTCCTCAGGAAAGTTATCAAGAAGGTCCTGGGCCTACCCATACATACCAGCACCGAGCGTCTGCTTGAGCTTGGCATACACAACACGCTCGAAGAAATAGCAGAAGCCCAAGAGAGAGCACAGTTTGCAAGGTTATCTACTACAAGGTCGGGGAGAATGATCCTGCAGGAGCTGGGCCAACACCCAATAGCAATCAGACGCAATTACAATGATATCCCTGACAACATCAGGGAGACTATCACGGTATCTCCTATACCGAGAAACATGCATCCAGAACACAACGTCGGAAGAAGAGTAGCGAGGGCCAGGACTATACTTCGTCAAGTCTCAAACGAGGAACGAGGGGTCATATTTGTTGACGCGGCTTCCTACGCCAATGGGAAAGCGTTTGTGGCAGTGCTAGTCGATGGGGCTGGCCATGTCGTCAACTCAGCGACGGTCAGGACGAAAGACCCAATCATTGCGGAACAAGTGGCAATCGCCTTAGCACTCAAAATGGATAACATTGAAGTCGTCTACAGTGATTCCATGGCAGCACTACGGGCGTTCGCCAAGGGGACGGTCTGTGATCAAACGCTGAAAAAACTGCAAGGCAAGAACATAACACATCATCTTCTGAGTTGGTTCCCAGCTCACCTTGGACAAATCAACGATTCCCCTCCCAATCTCAACGAAGCAGCACACGAGGCAGCGCGAGAACTCTCCAACCGCGCCTCCCCGGGGATGCGTTCTACCGGTGAAGGGGATAACCGGGAAATTCTTACAACATATAACGAGCTCACTAAACATTTCTACCTGTCTAGAAGGATTTTCCCTCCACCTCACAAAAACCTAACCCGGCCCCAAGCACTTACATTAAGGCTTTTGCAAACGCGGATGTACCCTACTTTGAAAATGTTACACATCATGTACCCTGACCTATACCCAAGTAATCTTTGTCCACATTGTGGGGAAATAGCTTCATTAGAACACATGCTCTGGCAGTGCACCAAATTCGCTCATTTATCGCACATCACCTCTGCCAGATGGGAGGCGGCAATCCGCAGCTCGTCCTTGGCAGATCAGCTCTGGGCTGTCCACCAAGCCCGCGAGGCGGCTGAGGAGCTTGGCATCTCAGTCCCCACGTGGGAGCTGCCCGCAACACAGTGATCTGTGTTTTGGAGGACCAAATAAAAGTTTATCCAATCCAATCCAATCAGACAGTCATGAAACGTCCCCTTCTCCAGTGTGTTTCATATTAAGCTGGTCATTCTACAGCAAAGTACAACTAAACTCAACGGGTTTGTGTCTTCTTTCCTCTGCTTCGCCTGCAGTGACTCGGCGTTGGGCGGGGGTCTGCACATAGTCGACTCGAACGGCAAAATCCAGCGCTACACGTCAAACCAGCTGTTTTTCCTGACCTACTGCCGCCACTTCTGCCACAAGCACACGAGCTGCAACTTGGCGGTGCGCAGCCTTGCCGACTTTAACTCGGTGTTCGGCTGCTCCAAGAGACGCACACAGGAAGATGGTCTCAGTCAATACCGCTTTTTTGCTTAGTCTTTATTTATTATAACGCGCATTGGCAGTTACTTTGCTTACACTCGGTAGCAAAAATGAATTTACAAATATATTATTTATGTATTTACAATGTCTCAAGTGGCCCATTTAAGGGGTTCTATATGAGATTGGGCTCTTGCAACGCTATGGATGCGCATATGCACTAACACTGCTTCGATGTTCGGAGTGGTGCACAACGTGAGGAAGGTAATTCTAATCTTGTGCAGTCTTATCAAACAAGGGGAAGGGTGCGCAATGGAGGAAGAAGTTGGCGAGTGCACACATTTACCACTGTTGGAGAGGTCTCAATGACAAGGGGCACGTGTAATAGCGCATGAGTGCACGTGTAACGCACTCATGCGCTAGCGCAATGCAGCCCATGCAAGAGGCTGGGCAAGACGCTGTGGCTTCCCCCAAAGCTTCTCATTCTTACACTTTCTCAGCAATAATGTGAAGGCGTCGGCGAACGAGATCCTGCGGAAGCGCTATGAACCAACGCGTTGTATCTCAGTCAGAACACACTGCAACGTACTAGCCCGTTTAAGCCTGCTTAAGTGGTTGTGTAAGAGGCTGTGGCCTCTCCCTCTTACAATATTTCAGCAATTACGTGACGGCGTCCCAGAACGAGATACTGCAGACGCGCGATGAACAGACGTGCTCCCGCGGGGCGTGCTCCAACAAGAGTTCGGGACGAGTAACATCAACATAAACTACAGTGATTTTATAGTAATTATGGTAGTCTAAGCTCACCCGGCCGCAGTCGTCGGTTCTTCGGATGCTACGGGCTGGTGAATTCTCGTCTCTTAGCCCATTCAGCCGCTTTGCTGATGGCATAACCTCAGGATGCCCTAGTTGTGAGGCACATAACTGCACACTCGCTCGCATGCTGTGGCAGTGCCCGGCGCTACATGGCGCAAAGTTCAGCGCAGATCAAGACTGGGAGAGGGCCCTTAAAGGCTCCAAGCTCTCATCCCAGTCCAATACTTCGCAGTTCAGGAGGCCTGCGAACGGGCAGAGGTCCGCGGTCTTCCAATCCCGTAGTGAGCGCGGCCAGCAACTGTGGCGGATCCCTCTTAGGGCCGTTTCACGCGCTTCCCGCACAGCCACAACGCACGCTCTGGGACCCCTACCACACGCAAGCGTGGGACAAGTAAGCCAATTGGCGACGCTTTTTCACCCCCGCAGCGTCGCCAATTGGCTTACTTTTCCCCCGCTTGCATGCGGTAGGGGTCCCGGCACGTGCGTTGCAGCTGTGCGGAAAGAGCGTGGAGCGGCCCTTAGGGGGGGTGTCTGACCAGTTTTCCAGGACCAAATAACGTGCATTTAACTTCACTTCGTTTCATAGTGTGCCACACTTGCAAGGACGCGTTAATATCGAACTAAGGCCCGTGATGAACGGAACTTAATGTCGACCCATGCTCTACTTCACATGTTACTCATGGTTTCCTTTACTGGGAGATGGTATAATTCTTTGACTTAATCCGAGTAATTATGTCTTACCTGTTTTCCAATACAATTCCACGTGTACATCTTATGGTCTTATCACTTCAACGAGATTGGATTAAAACCTTGGATTGTTTACCGTGCACCCAACTCTGAGCCTACGGGCCTACAGCATTTTCGCCTCCATCGAAAATGCAGCTGCTGCAGCCGCGATTTGATCCCGCGACCTGCGGGTCAGCAGCCGAGTACTTTAGTCACTGGACCACCACAGCGGGGCGCTGTGTGCATTTTTTGGTGAACTGGAAACAGTAGATCATTTCTTCTTGACCTGCAGGCAGTTTACTACTGCACGAAAAAAATCTTTTAGAAACAGATTTATGTGGAATTGATATTAGTTTATCTGTGCCGGCCATTATTTTTTTTCTTTTGGAGCCTCGAGTTGTAGGTTCTCCAACGCGATGGTATGCATGGCTGTAAGGGGCTACATTATTGTAACGAAGTGGTTGACTAACATATCGGTATTGTTATTGTAATATATCTACACTATTTGTGTTTTATTGTTGTTTTAAATAGATATATATATATATATATATATATATATACATAAGATCGACAACCATAAATTTCTATGTTACCTGTAATCTTTCTATTCTATAACTTTATTTATTCTAAAACTTCATATATTAAAAAAATCACAGATTTCTGGGTCAATACCCCAAAGTGAATGTGCACCACAGCCAGTAAGTATACAAGAATAAGAACACCGTTGCTCAAGGCTGTCAGTCTCAAACATTAAAAGTTCCGGAAATCAAAGGGTATACTTTCGCATATTGATGAACGAAGGAATCTTTTTGAGAGTGTCAAAATAAAAAAACGCGTGGTAACATTAAACTGAATGCACTAGACGAACAGAAGACGAGGCTTTACAATGCTAGGTCTAACGTAGCAATTTGCTTTCGTTCTGCCAAATGACATTCGTGTTAATGAAAATGATTTTGGTCTTAGAATCGAAACTTAAAATAGGGTATTTAGGGACACCTTTGTAGAGGGGTCAGAAATTTAAACTATCTGGTGTTCATTAACGTGCACCTAAACCTAAGTACGTAGTCCTTTAGAGCACTTCGCATTCGTTGAACTGCTGTCGTCTTGCCCGGAACAGCTGCGAGTGATGTCATTAGCTTCGAAGAGCAATCCTAAAAAATGGCGAGAAACTCTCAGGTATTTTTTTCACATAAAAATATTTCCTTTCAAGGAAGAGTCTTCTTGGTAATCTGAGTAAATGACATTCATATATTAAACGCCCCTTCACGAGCATTGAAAATTTTGAGCTTATGAGTGCAATGATTACCTGGGGCGTTCAGGATCACGTCTGCCAAAATTTATAGCGCGACGCGCAGCAGAAATGGGTAAAATTTCCAGATTAACGCTACATACGTCCCCTACACCATGACCAATAAGGCATGGCGTACACGTAGGAATTACCTATACGGCAGTGCTGTGACATCGGTACTCGACATAGACGACTGTGCTTGTGCTCTGACGTCGCCAAGAATAGCACGTAATAGAGAAAAAGTTATTTCACACGACATTTGTGGTTTGTGTAATTGATTGCTTGAATAGATCAATGAAACTTGAGATAAATAATGATACACAAAAAGGGAATGGACGCTTTTGAGAGTGCGTTTTTTCATATTGCATCTTGAATCGAGAAACACTTTGGTCTTTTGGAGGATTCGAGCATAGGAATTTATTACTTTAAAAAATAACATGGAAAAACATATGCATGCGTCACTTGAGCACATAAAGATCCATTTATGCTTCAAATATGAATGACCTAACGCGTTCACAGTAGTAGTCACAGTGTCCAGAAGTAGAGTCTTTTTTTAAAAGAATGATGTGTTCTAGGGAAATTTTTTAAACTATATATTTTCCTCAAGATTGAAAAAAAAAACACAATAAGAACTACTTCCTATTCATTTATATTTCTGCCAAAAAGAATTATATTGTAGTATATAGCATCAGTGACTGTAGGCATAGTCGCGAACTTCAAAAAACACACCCTCTGTGAAATGGTCGCCGTTAATCAGCAACGCTTTTCAAATTTTTCTCTATTGAAAAAAAAGTATTGATAATATATTGCAATTTCGCGATATTCAGTCTTTGTGGGCATAACATGAAAATTACCAGGAAAACCGGAGAAATTAAGTATACCATGTTTTTTAATATTTCGTGGAGCTAACCATCTGCGTTTCGCATGCGTTCGTGACCCCCCGGTTAGCGAATCGAGCAGACGCCAGCCCTGCAAACAAAATAATGGTCCTGCGCATTAGATCACTCAATGAGCTCACGCATGATACATCGTGTAAGCCAGTGTTTCTAAACGAGCACTTACCGAGGCATCAATCTCGCAGAAACCAGCAGTATACCACAAAATAAAGCAAATCAACAAAACAACGCCGCTCCATCCTCGGGTGTTGGGGCTTGCTCGGGGACGTCATGCGCACGTGACGTTTGCTCGAATGCCGGAGAGGATAAGTAAGAGATTTTGCTCGCGATGGTTACGCGAGGTTAGCGGCAAGGATTACGAGCTCACCTTTTTTCATCAACGTTTCGTAACGCTTCAAAATACCCGTTTTCTCAGCTTGTAATCAACCGATTGAAAAAAAAAAATGGTATAATGCTCACCTTCGAACATACAACCACTGCCAGCGTCTAACTAAAATTTGTATTGGGGCCTGCTGAGTAGTCCTTTGAAAAGGAAAACTTACAAAGTAGTGATAACTGTAATTTCGAGCAAGAATATCGATTTTGTGTATACGTACATGATTCCAAAATGTTTGATTTTTGCTGCCCGCAGTAGAGTGGTTCCAGCAAGAGGAAGAAAATCTGCCAATCACCAAATAGTGTTTAAACTGTTTATTTAACAATTTTTTGGTCGCAGCCAGTTCATCTATATGCTGTCGAACATTTTTGTCCATCAGCCGTCCACGGCCCTTTGCATTCGCAGCCCGGTGGGCATCTGCCGTTCTTTCCACAGCTCTAAAAGAGACGTTAGATGATATATCACTGACCATATTCTAACGAGAAAAGTCAAAATCTGTTAGCACGGAAGTTTTTCATGCCGGGGTTACCACGGCTCCCCTGACATACTTCCGTCATGGATACAATGTTATGAAGTATGTACTAACGAACTGCGAAAAAATCAAGAATAATTATAGCTGGATGTTGAACCCACGACCTCTCGCTCCACAGCGTGTGGCGCATAACCCCTATACGCCTCGAAACGCACATGGTCCAAGTCGCTAACGGTAAGCCATTTATGTGTACGACATACCGACGATAGTCCACAAAGCTCAGCAACTTTGGTCATCATCAGTGACGAAAGGTGTCCGTTGGGCGTGCTCTCAAGGCTATCGCGCCACGCTTTGCGATGCGTGCGATAGCCTACACATGGCGTGGTAAATTTTGCGTGCACCAAAATCCTAACTATAGGCCACTTTTTGCTCTTTTGTTTTCCTCTCAGGCTTCCCTTTGGAGATTTTGGGGTTGCTGCGCTAACAAATGATTGGCCTTTGAAATCTTTGTGTTCCTTCATCATTGAATATCTTCTCTTTGATTTACTGACGTCTCTCCGCGCGTCGTCACGCTCTCGCACTTTATATCTTCACCGATCGTCGTATTCCACCTCAGCCACCATTCGCGCACGTTCATGCTTCACCACAGGGCAAGAAGTTGGCATTAAAGTGGCCTCCCAAGTTAAAAGTTGCATCCATGGACATCTAGTCAATCGCCATCCAGCCCAGCCCCGCTTCAACATGCAACGTCAAGTATAGATAAAGACACTCGGGCTTCCTCTCTTGACCAAAACGGAAAACCTCACCAAGATCTGATAGAGCAGATCGCTGACACAGTTTTCAAGGTACTCACACTACTCTTAAAACATCAGATCAGCGACGAGCTGCAACAAATATGGGCCCAGCATTCATGCTCTATACAACAAATCAGAGAACAAAGCTTCACCTTAATCAAGGGAGCTGTGCAACTTGAGCGACATTGAATCACCTGCAAATACAAGCGCAGCGTCTTACAGCTGTAATAAGGCCACGGAAGAACACCTATTAAGCTTCTCACGGGGCGCTGCGATATTTACGCTACAGCGCACAACACCGGAGATCCAGAAGAGACATCCTGCTGGAACCCATGATGGTGCAACTACCTCGAAGCCTAAACATAATAGAGTGAAACTGCAGAAGCTTCCGCCGTAAGGCGGCATCACTGCAACTGCACATATATACGCTAGATCAAAAACCAGATATCACAGCTCTGCAAGACACCATAGTGATCAACACATGACAATAAACAGAACACATCGGTCTGCATTTCCATTCACAAAAACTGAACTGCGGTCATGGCAGACCCTGAGCCTCGTGATACAAAGTTTGAGCACGTCTTCATATGGCTTCTGACGTTCAAACGTTCGCAGCAGCCAGTATATGTACTTAACATACACAGCCGACCCAAGTAGCATAAGCAAACATTCATTGCGGTCGTCCGCGAAACCCGGAAACAAGCTATAAGTGCATGCTTCCCTGCTTATAGTAGATAGCTTTAATGCCAGGCACCACTCCTGCGGTTATGCGCAGGAGGACACCAAAGGGCGACAACTGTATGAACCCATGGCTCTTGAGGGTATCAGGGTGTGATGGTTATCAAGGGTCTCAAGGGATACGTGTCTCGACTTAACGATGGGTATCAACCTTCCTCAGCAACGCTGGTGAAACTGACAAGATAACCTGGGGAGTGATCATTTCATCATTCACACATCCGTATCGTATGGCAGACACCAAAAACATTACAGGGCAGTCAAGCTTAGAGATGGGGAAGCTTTCCGCAAAACAGAAAACTATTCCTTTCGTTGAACTTCCACATCATACTCTAAATGAGCTGGCACTTTACTGGAACTTCAGGACGAGGTTACCAACACAATCACAACAGCATTGCAAACACCAGAGATTGGTGTTTATTTATTGCATATATGGAAGGCCAGGCGCCAACTCACAAGACGCTGGAAACGACAGAGACTTAGTGGCCGATTCAAGACACGCCTCCCTCACCGCTAAGGCAGAGAAATATGAAATCGCAGTCGCTAAAGACAATTGCTTTTTGAAATATGACTTCCTTACGGGATCTCTTCATATAAAATCTGCCTGGCATCTCCTGCACCACTTCATTATCCCAGATTCCACCAGAGGCACGACGAGAAGAAGCCTTCAGAATGCTATACACGGCTTTCCTGGCGATACCGTGAACTACTCCGTACCCTACAATCGAAGTACATCAATGCCACGCAATATCACGCACCCGTAATACTGTATGACTGCCATAATATTCCAGAACATTTAAAAGAGTTTACAGTCATCGAAGGTAAAACAGCTATACAAAACATGAGGAAGGGCACCGTCCCGGAACCCGATCAGGTATCGATAAGGCTGCTATCTAACCTAAGCGATGACATGACGCCAATTCTAGTAGATCAAATGAACCACTACTGGGACGCCGGAACGCTTCCTATATAGTGGAAATTCGCCGAGCTTACTTTCATCCCGAAAGCCGGCATAGCGCTCAACATTGATAATTTACGTCCATATCCCTCATTGGATGCGCTGGTAAGATGATTGAAAAGGTCTTACAAATTAGGCTAACCGAATAAGTAGAACAAAAGAGGCTCCTGCTTGACACTATGTACGGCTTTCGTCCCTATATGTCAGCGCAGGACATTCTCCTCCAACTAAAATATGTGGCTGTCAACACACTGAGTGCAGCACTAAGGCAGAGTGGGCTATTCTCGCAATTGATTTCAAGGGTGCCTTTGACAACGTCTTGGACTTCACAATTTTAGAAAACCTACGTGCACTTAAGTGTGGGCCAAGATTTATTGAGTATGTGCGGGACTTTCTTACTGACAGGTGAGTCACTATCCGCATAGGGTAACTTAAATCGCAGCCCATCGCCACGAGTAATTTCAGTGCTTCCCAAGGTGCTATCCTTTCCCTGCTCTTCAATGTCGCCCTTATGCGCCTCGCAGAGGCCCTAAATCAATTTTTAAAAGTAGGTCACGCCATCTATGATGATTACGTTACAATCTGGTGCTGCTCTAGTAATCTGGGCCAGATGGATGGACCCCTCCAACAAGCTGCCCCTGTCGTGAAAGGGATAAAGCGCAAGAGTGGTATGGAGCGCCGAAATGCTTTGATATAAGGCATCTGGCTTGACATCTACGACCTCTAAACATACAGCTCAATGGAACCCAAATTAAAGACGTTGAATGCATCCGGATTCTCGCGGACCACTTCAATAATGGAGGCAGCAACCCATATGAAATACATAAACTAAGAACGTCCTGTTTACAGATTTCTCGTATGATTTATCGTGTGGCTAATCAGGGACGAGGGATGAAATCACACAAATTGGAAGCAGGTTCCTTTTATGTTATTAGAATTTCTCTAGATATGAGCCTGCGAAATTTTTCAAGAAGTACAAAGTCGTTGGTTTTTAACAAAACCCACACAAATGCCTAATTAAAGTAAAGACATGAAAATACCCACAAACCTAAGCACTAATAAAAGTTAACTGCACGTGGTAAAACCCTATTAATTACAAACAAAACACCAGTTCAGGCAATAGGGCTAAACTACGAAGTCCAAACGCAGGTGAGTGGCGGAGTGGAAAAAGGAGCGAGTTCCGCCTTACGAACCATGCATGCAGAGGCTTGGCTCTTGGAGTTGTAGACACAGCTTTGCTGGTCACAGCGTAGGAACGCTGGTGGCTGGGCGATGCACCGTGAAGTCGGGAAAACCTGGCCAGGCAGCTGGATGAGCAGCTCAGGCCTGCAACCAGACTGCTGTTGCTTGCCTGCCGGCACCGAAGTCCACAGGTCCCGGCTGGAGTTCGCGTATAGTGGCTGACGTCTCGACATTTAGGAGCGTGACAGCAAAAAACCCCGGCCGGTTGAAGTCTTCGATGTTCGGGTCCATAACCCGATCACCTATCTTCAGCTCCCGGTCAAGTGACAACCTTCCCGTCGCCACGTCCTCCTCGAACTTTCCTGCTCTTCTGCTGCCCTGACTTCCTCTGTCTCCGAAATCCCCTCGTCGGCTTCCCATTGGAGATTGCGTGGCTGCCGCGTTAACCAAAGATTGCCCCTTAAAATCTTCATGTTTTCTTTAATATTGCATGTCTCCTCTATTAATTTATCGACTACTTGGCACGCGTCCTCACGCCCCACCACTTTGCATCTTCACTATCGTCGTCTTCTGCGCGAACAAGTTCTTCCTTCTTTTCCCGCTGCGCACTTTTACAAGTCGCTCATTTCAAACGCGCCCTGCCGGTGTGATCTAGGGGCTAAGGGCCCTACTCGGCAGCTGACCCGCAGCTGATGGGGTAGAATCTTTGCTGCGGTGGCTGCTGCATTTTTGATGGAGGCGAAAATGCTAAAGGCCCATGTGCCGTTTGGGTGCATGTTCAAGCACCCCATGTGGTCAAAATTTTCTGAGCCCTCCACTACGGTATCTCTCATAATCATGTGGTGGTTCTGGGACGTTATACCTTATATATAATTCAAATAATCATCGTGGTATTTGTGAAGCATAAAACCTTTTAGAATTTGTTTTGCACCCACTGTACATAGCCTTCAGGAAATTCGACCATTCCAGCGACTAAAGACGGCGCAGCGGAATGTCGAAATGGCGGACAAGACGGTGATGTCGTGAGCGTTTACGTCAGCGTCGCAGAGCGTGAAGATGCGTTCATTTGTTTATGACTACTGAGAGACCGAACTGCGTCGCTGTTTTATCACCGCGTGACAGCTTTGGAGCACGGCTACATGGCGCCGCCTGCGTCGCTGGAATGACTGAATAGGTGCAGTAGCGTGTGTGTGGTTTGTGGTGGGGTACCGACTTCTAACTGTGGAGCCATTATTATATTTACACATTCTGACGCCGGTTGGCAATGGACGTTTGTGCCGCGCAAAATGACTTCAATATTTAATGTGGCACTGTGAAGAATGTAGACAGGACGCGTGATCACACTTTTTGCATTGTTCTCGATATTTCAGACACACATAAGATAAATTTTCTCTCACAACCAACGTTGCGGAACTCAGGATTTCTGCGAAACAAGCTCTTTAACGCTATCACGCTAATAGAACTCTCCGATTTAGGCCACTCTTGATTTAGTTTTGCAATGTATGCCAAAGCAAAAAATTTGCACATTCCACGTACAGTGAAAATTGATGATATGCAGAGCGCGATGAGGAAGGTGTATATGCAAGTTTAAAACTGGCACAACGTCACGAGGCACTCGACGGTACACCTTAAAGAATACTAAAAATATTACGCGCTCTCAGGTATTTAGATATGATGCGAGCATGTTGTTTATAGTCGCGTAATGACGGCACCACTAACGTTTGCAATACCAGCACCATTAGTGGTAGGCATGTGTATTATGCAGTACATGACTTGCATGTCAGGATTATCATGTTTGCGCCTGGCATTTGTGTTCGTCGTCCATTCACGTAATGTAATCCTGAATTTGGTATGTGTGAAGCTAGAAAAACGGCCGTGAGAGTGGTATGAGCGTAGCATGTAATAAAGTTTTACATGACACGCATATCATGATGATCATGTTTCGACGCGTCAATTACATTCGTCGTCCATTCTCGTCACGCAATACCAAATTAAGTATGTGTGAAGCTGTTGAAACGGCCGCGAGCACACGATGAACGCGGTATGTAGCCATGTTCTTACATGACACGCATGTCATGATTATCATCTTTGCACCAGTAATATACCTTCGTCATCAATTCATGTCACGTAAAACCGAATTTGATATATGTAAAGCTAGCGAAACAGTCGCGAGCGAAATATGAGCGTAGCGTGTATTCATGTTTTACATTACACGCATGTCATGATTATCATGTTTGGACGTGCAATTTCCTTCGTCGTCTGTTCCGGTAACGTTCTACAATATTTAACACATGCGAAAATAGCGATACAGCCGCGAGCGCACCATGAACGTGGTGTGCAGTCATCCTCTCACATGACACGCATGTCACGATTATCATATCTGCATCAGTCATATATATGCCTTTGTCATTCATTCAAATCACGTAAAACCAAACTTGGTATATGTAAAGCTAGCAAAACGGCCATGAGCGCGCAATGAGCGTAGCATGTAGCCATGTTTTACATGACACGCATATCATGATTGTCATGTTTGGACGCGTGATTTATTTTTGTCGTTCACGTCTGCAATATGTAATGTGAACGAAACCACGGCGAGGGCAGCAAGACCATGACATGTAAATTGTGACATTCACGACATACGTGTCATAAATTTCATGTTAAGTAAGGTTAGTCACTTATGCTCGTCACGCAGACATACTATGCCATACCAATTTGGGTATAGATCTGCACTGCCACCATCGTTTACAGTTCTTGTTATGCACGTTGAGCCGTGACTCCTCCATGCATGCACTCGTGCCTCTTCCGCGTGCTTCTCCTCCTGCTTGGCCATCTTCGTCCTCTACGCTAACTCCTCATCTATAACAGTGAGCATCCAGCTTCTTTCATTGACTTGGCCGCAGCAGGAAGCGAAGTGACCTTCGCGCACTCTTCAACCAGTGTAAGGTCAAGTACATTAGTGGGTAGTGGGGGAAGCACAAGCTGTACAATGTGCCCAAACCACCAGATAAATGGTGCGTGCAGAAGAGCAACTCTCCGAGGAGGCGTGCACGCATTGCAACACATGGGGTGAAGATTTTTAGAGCGTGCCCAACGCGTGCTCTTGGTGCCACCTTACTGATGAAGATGAAAGCACGCTGAGTACTTTGACGCTGAGCTCTGAGTACCGCCAACGCTCGCCATTAGCAACCTGGATAACGTACGCTCCGTGGCCTAGTGGTTTCGTGCAACATGCTGGGGAGCGATAAGTTGTACGTTGAGCGTCCAATTTTTGAACAGTTAGAACAGTTTCATCTAGTTTTTCTTCAAAATATGTTAGTTTATAATCCCACGGTGGGTAGTAGATAAAAAACGTCATATCCGCCACGCTAATACATCAGCGGGGCCGTGGTGAACCCCTGTATGAAACACTTTCATGTTATTAACCTATACAAAAGAACGTAAAAATTTTGAAGCCAAGCTCAGAAAATGAATCAAAAGAATGCTGATAAATATACGAAGAGTATACAGTACGATTAGGGCGAGGTGTTTGAGAATTTTCTCTAATGTACGCTAGGCGTGCACGCATGTTATTTTAAGTTTTTGTTTTCGTCATGAGGCCAAGCAGGAATAAACAAATTAAACAGGAGCATCATGGGCCTCCTACCATGAACACGAGCACGTAGCTTCAGAAAAAAATTCGCTTCTTCGGCTTCTGAACGCTCAGGCACTCCCTTCTACTTCTTGTTTCTGTTTAGACTCCCATTGAGATAATGTAAGTGCGGCAGCCATCTATACGAAACTTGTTTGTCTTTTTCGTGCGCCCCTACAAACTATGGCGATTCATTAGATATCATCTACGGGACATCGACAGAGGCAGCATTATTTCTAAAAAGAAAGAAGAATCTGCGTACCCATGCGCGCAACAAATGAATTCTTGTTTCCAGTACACTGAAAAAGTAAATACCAAACAAAATTCCCCAGGCGGTCAAAATTTCCGGAGCCCTCTACTGCGGCGTCTCTTATAATTATATGGTGGTTTTGGGACGTTAAACCCCAAATATAAATATATCGATCAAACAAAATTCAGAACTCAAGACGACAAAGCAGTTATAAACATTAAACATTGTATACAACTGTGCACCGCTGGGCTCTCATTACATGCATGAGCGGTCAATTTAACAGGTGATTTAGAATAATACTGAACGATCGCACTACTTCACCCAGTCATTATGATTTGCGTCATTGATATGCCATAATTTTTTTATACCTGGTTTGCCTGCGTTACGCCAAGCGCACTAGTTGTTATGGTTTTTCTTCGGAGCTGATAATAAGTAATGAAGATACTCGAAGAACACGAGGCAGAAAATTTCTAGTTGGCGCGAGCGTGCGGCTAATACGTGTCATACGACGGCGATTGCATACGAGAGCCCACCACAGCTGATAACAACATACCACAGCCCTGTGCCCTAAACTGCCCCACCCCACCACTTTAGCATTTCATTCTACACTACAAAAAACGCTCGGAATAGCAGGAGATATGCTAGGTGGAGGAAACGCCCAGAGAAGACAGAGTATACCAAGAGGGTAAAAAAGACGAAATGAAGAGGAATAGCAAGATGCAAGAAGACAGAAAAAAAAGAAGAAATATGAAAGAAAAATAAAGAGGAAAAGATGATGAGCAAAACCCATCAATTCTCCTTCACTCTTGCACAGTGGGTGAGACTCACAGTTGAAGTAGATTGAGAACAAAAACAAGAACAGTTCAATCTGCTTTCGTAAGTTGGGGGTGGTTGCATGCTTGCCGGGTCCGCTGTTGATATACATTTCGTAGGCGTGACATTATTTATTTGGAAGTTCGGAAGTGTGACCAGGCGGAAAAGAACAGTAAGAGGTGCTGATAAAGACAATGAGAAAGGCGCCGATGAAGCAAAACTTTTGGAGTTCATGAAAAAACTATGCAGTCTTTTGTCAAGGTCTGTCTCGCTTAATAACTTGTTTGGCCCTTCAGAATTTTGGCCTGATGACGAAGTTGTGACCCCACACAGAACTTTTTCCGAAACTTGTTACTTCGCAGATTAGAACAAGACGGTAGTATTCAAACTTCTTTGCGTGACACATTGCGGGCAGACGCACAAGCTATGGTCGGTAGTCTTACGAGTGCCACAGGCCTCGCAATATCAACTGTCTGCACGGCCGATAAGGTGAAGGTAGAGACGAGTGAGCACCAAACCTAATTGTATTCGGTGAAGTAAACTTGTATTGCACCTTCTCACGATTGGTGATATTCCAACATGCATATCTGAGTCGAGTTCGTGAAGACGAGGCTGACAGTGACTTAAATACCAACATAATGCTGTAGTTCCTCGAATGACTCTATAAATAAAGGTGGTACAGTCTGATCGTGAAAATGAAAGATGTTCAATTAAGAAGTGCAAAATACTCACATGGTTTTCGCACGCACTAGGTCTGTTACTCATTATGCTACCAGCATCGCAGCAGTAACTGGAAGCGTAAAAACAAGTTATTGAGATAGTATAAAAAAATGACCTTTTACGCATTTCCATGCAGTCTCGTTCCAGACACGGTATTTTGTAAAGGCTATAACGCAGGATCAGTCTGGCTTTCAATTTTTTTTTGCTTTTAAACGTTGATGTTCCGACAGAATAACAGTGCTTAGACTTTACTTTGCACTTCTTAATACTACTACTACTACTACTACTACTACTACTACTACTACTACTACTACTACTACTACTACTACTACTACTACTAATAATAATAATAATAATATAACAATAATAATAATATCATAACAAGTTATTATTATTATTATTATTATTATTATTATTATTATTATAATTATTATTATTATTATTATTATTATTATTATTATTATTATTATTATTATTATTGTAAAGGGGTTTATTGGGCGAACCAAACGGGCAGGTGGAAGATTCGAGATAGCGGCAGGACGAGGAAGATGGAGGAGCTCGAGCGCCGATCTCGTGGTGCCTTACTTTGCGATAATGCTTGTTCCCTTTTGTTGTCATCATTCCTTCATTATAATTGCCCCCGTCGAGAAAGATGAAGCCATCATGGCGGTCTAACAGGTGGGAACCAGTGGGTCGAAGTACGACTTCAAGCGGTTCACGTGAACAATATCGTGTCCACGCCGACGACGGTCACCGAGAGGCGTAAGCGGCTCAATGGCGTAATTGACGGGCGATGTGCGCTCTACCACGCGGTATGGACCATGGTAATTTGAAAGTAGCTTGGTAGACAAACCAGGTGCACAGGGTGGTACATACAGCCATACAAGGGTTCCAGGGGCGAACTTTGCGGCAGGAGGGTGGTCGCCATCGCGGGCTTTTTTGTGGCGTTGCTGATCAGCCGCAGTAAACTGCTTCGCTAGTTGGCGGCATTCTTCGGCGTGACGGGCGGCTTCAGTCACGGTCGTGCCCTCAGATACATCTGGTGCGTATGGCAGCAAAGTGTCAATTGTGTGCGATGGTTGACGTCCGTATAGAAGGTAGAATGGGGAAAAGCCGGTGGTGACTTGGGTAGCGGTGTTGTACGCGTAGGTCGCAAATGGAAGAACCAGGTCCCAGTTCGTTTGGTCAGATGCCCCATGCGTCGCGAGCATGTCACCTAGGGTCCGATTAAACCGCTCAGTCAGGCCATTCGTCTGAGGGTGGTAAGCAGTACTCATCTGGTGTACAATATGGCACTGACGGAGAAGTGCTTGGATTACGTCGGATAGAAATACACGGCCCCGGTCACTGAGGAGCTCGCGAGAAGGGCCGTGACGCAACACAAACCGATGGAGGATGAAAGATGTGACGTCCTGAGCGGTCGCTGTAGGAAGAGCAGCAGTTTCGGCGTACCGTGTCAGGTGATCTACAGCAACAATAGCCCACCGGTTACCTGCTGTGGTCAATGGCAGTGCTCCATAAAGGTTGATTCCTACGCGATTGAATGGGAGGTCAGGGCACGCAAGCGGCTGTAGTGGAGCTGCTCCTGCATTTGGTGGCTGTTTTCGTCGCTGACACTCGAGCCAGCCGCGTATAAACTGTCGAACAAAAGTAAACATTCCATTCCAGTAGTACCGCTTCCTTAAACGTTCGTAGGTCTTGAAGACACCAGCGTGAGCCCATTGCGGGTCGGAGTGAAATGATGCACAGATTGTAGAGCGCAGCTTTCGGGGAATAACAAGGAGCCACTTCCTGCCATCTGGTGAGTAATTGCGCCGGTACAAGAGGCCACCTCGAATGGTGAAGTGCGAAGCCTGGTGTCGCATCGCTCGAGTGGTGGGAAGTGTCGGTACCCCAGATAAGACGTCCAGAAGCGAAGTTATCCATGGATCGTCGCGCTGTGCAGAGGTCATTGTGTCGATGTCAAGGGCGTACAGCGCGTGTTCTATAGAAGATGTAGAGGCAACCTCAGTGGACAGTGGTGATCGTAAGAGTGCATCAGCATCGGTATGTTGGCGACCGGAACGGTACACGACGTGGATGTCATACTCTTCAAGTCACAGAGCCCAACGAGCAAGGCAACCTGATGGATCCTTCAGCGACGAAAACCAACATAAGGCATGATGGTTTGTAAGTATTGCAAAAAGTGCGGCCATGTAAGTATGGGCGAAATTTCACAATTGCCCAAAGTATGGCTAAGCACTCTTTTTTGGTAACACTGTAGTTTACCTCAGCCTTGTTGAGCGTTCTGCTGGCGTAGGCGACGACATACTCAGGGGATCCAGGCTTGCGTTGAGCGAGAACTGCACCGAGACCGACACCGCTGGCGTCTGTACGGATTTCAGTTGCAGCCATGGGATCATAGTGGCGCAATATAGGCGGTGATGTCAGGAGACGGCGAAAAGTGGTTGGTAAATGCCTGATCACATTCAGAAGACCAAGATTAGATGTAGTTGGCATTGCGCAAATGTTGGGTCAAAGGGGCAATTATGGAGGCAAAGCTGCGCACAAACAGACGAAAGTAGGAGCACAATCCTACGAAGCTGCGTAACTGTTTTATAGTCGTCGGTTTGAGGAATTCAGCAATAGCGCGTAGTTTAGCCGGGTTGGGAAGAACGCCATCCTTTGATACCACGTGACCGAGAATGGTGAGCGTGCGAGCAGTGAAGTGGCATTTCTTGAGATTCAGTTGGAGCTGCGCATTCTTCAGACACGTGAGGACATGTTTCAGACGTACAAGATGTGTTGCGAAATCGGGTGCAAAGACGACGATATCGTCGAGGTAGCAGAGGCATATGTTCCATTTCAAACCCCGCAGAACCGAGTCCATCATGCGCTTGAATGGGGCCGGCACATTGCAGAGGCCGAAGGGCATGACATTGAACTCATACAGCCCGTACGGTGTCACGAAGGCTGTTTTCGGACGATCGGCATCTGCTAAGGGCACCTGCCAATACCCCGAACGCAAATCTAACGACGAAAAAAACTGAGCAGCTTGTAAGCAATCAAGGGTTTCATCAATTCTGGGCAAAGGGTGTACGTCTTTGCGAGTGATCTTATTTAAGCGCCTGTAATCAACGCAGAAGCGAATTGTACCATCCTTCTTCTTAACAACAACGACAGGTGATGCCCATGGACTTTGGGAAGGTCCGATAACGTCTCGCTTGAGCATATCGTCAACCTTTTCATTGATAACCTGACGTTCCTTGGCGGAAACACGGTATCGTCGTACTGGCGCGTTGGAGCCTGTGTTGATGCAATGAAAAAAACTGGGAGGTCGGCCAAGGGTAGGTTGAGCAACGTGAAAGGATTCACGAAACTGGTAGAGCAGCTGAAGAAGCTCAGAGCGTTCAGATGGTGATAGTCTGTTGGCGATCGATGAATCGAAAAGCTCGGAAGGTGGTATATTGGAAGGGTTGAGAGCACTGATGGCGTCGTAGTCACCGGAACAATGTGGCGGCATGGTAAAAATTTGTTCTTTAACAATGGCATGCACGTGTCCAAGAGATTCACCTTGAAACAGTTCGACGGGATACGGAAGGGGATTGATGAGGCAAAGAGCACTGTTTCATTCAGAAATAGAGAAGGTTGAATAAGGCAGAAGAAGTGATCTTCGACTAAGGAAGAGGCTTGATGGTTCAAAGAATGCAGCTTCGTCCCTAATGCCATCACAGAACACGGGGAGCAACACAGCTGCTGTCGGAGAAATTTCAGTGCTTTCTTTGGCGACAAGTTTGTGTACGGCGGGCTGAATGCGGCTGGTCGGCTGGTCGTAAAACGGGAAAATTTCAAGCTCTGATCTTGCACAATCAATAACGGCATGGTTACGCGATAAAAGATCCCATCCAAGTATGATGTCGTGTGAGCATGACGAAAGGACAATAAACTCAACAGTGTAGTGGTCCTTCGCGATTATCAGCCGGACAGTACTGGCGGCTACAGGCTGAACCAGGTCCCCATTCGCTGTTTGCAAGGGCATCATATCAATAGGCGTCGTCATTTTTCAGAGCTTGCGGCAAATTTTAGCGTCTATCACGGAAATGGTAGCACCGATATCCACTAGAGCATATGCTCGAGTACCTTCTACAAAATCTTCGACAATATTCGATGGCAATGCCCGAGGAATTGAGCATTTTGACAGCGCAGTTCTTGCCTCCTGAAATGTGGTGGTTAGTTTCCCTCGTGTTCAGGAGCTGGCCGACGACGCATGGGTGACAGGGAGTGACGACGGGGTGAAGGTGAGCGACTAGACATAGTACGTGGACATTCCCGTGAAGACGAGCTTGACTGATGATCAGAATTTTCCAGACGAGATGGAGGAAGGTCTATGAAGCTGTTCTGTGTCCGGGCGTCTGTGTATCCCGGCACGCGACGACGGCAGTAACGGGCGATATGGCCAGGGCCGCCGCACGCAAAACAGATGGGCCAATTATCGCGCGTTCTCAAAGTATTGGTGACGAGGGGAGCAGCCCATGCGGCAGGCGGGTGAGTTGAGGCTGTGGTGGCCATGGGAGGAACCCAGGCGGTGGACGGCTCAGTCAGGGCTGAGGTATACGGCAGTCCCTGGAACGGCGGGGGGTGGTGTGGCTGCTGCCGCTTTAGTGCTTCAGCGTAAGAGGCGCTGTGACGGGGGGCTGCTGCAAGGTCAACGGCATAGCCTCGAAAATCTGCTCTTGGACCGCATGTCGGAGCATGGGAGCCAATGATGGTGGATGTCGCAGTGACTGTTGCTGCGAGAGCTCTTGGCGTTGCGCAAAAGGCAGTAGAGAAAGCTGCCGAGCCTTTTCCTTTCGCACGAAGTCTTTCATTTGTGCGAGAAGGTTTGTCTGGTCAGTCATGACGTCCAGTGCAGTCACTGGTTGGATTGTCTGGAATGAGCGTCGCGTCGGAGCTCGTTGCCTCCGCAATTCATCATAGCTTTGGCACAAAGTCACTACTTCTGCCACAGTGCTAGGAGACTTCGCGAGAAGCATCCGGAAAACGTCATCGTCGACGCCCTTCATAATGTGCTGTATCTTCCCACTCTCGCTCATGGAAGCATCGACGCGCCGGCAGAGATCGATCACATTTTCCATATATGACATGAAAGTTTCACCTGGCTCTTGTGTCCGTGTGCGCAGACGTTGTTAGGCGCGTAGCTTCCGTAAGGCAGGTCGACCAAAAATGGCACATATCGCCTCCTTGAGTGTAGACCAATTCGCAAACTCGGTTTCGTGGTTCGTATACCGCAGCTTGGCCACGTCGGTGAGATAAAAATTGACAGTGCCCAACTTAGCAACGTCATCCCACCTGTTGGGCCCACTGACTTTCTCGTATGACGACAGCCAGTCCTCGACGTTCTGGTATTCGGTGCCCGCAAAGATCAGGGGGTCTCGCTGATGAACCGGGCCGGGGCAAGTAGCGGCCGCGAGAGGTACTGTTTGTTGGGCAGCGTCAACTTGCATGGTCGACGGCAGGGTGCGGGATCGGAGTTCCAGGTTGTAGGCGATGTGGTTACCCAGCACGATCCACCAAATGTAAAGAGGTTTATTGGGCAAACCAAACGGGCAGGTGGATAGATGGATGGTAAAACTTTATTTCGTCAGAAAGCAACTGCGGATGATTCCGTGTTACATGGCCATCAACCCAAGGTTGGCGGCGACCTGTGTGGCCCACTCCACGACCCTTAACTGGACGACTGGGTCTGAGCTGGTCAACACGGCCTCCCAGTGCTCAAGAGAGGGATCACGCATAATATCCACAGGCGGCCGCACTATGCTACATTCCCAAAGTATGTGATCATATGTTGCCACAGCCTGACACCATTTGCATTGCGGCTTAGTCTCCTCCGGGTACATTTTGTTCAACACGCAAGGGTTGGGAAAAGATCGCGTCTGCAGTTTTCTCCAGACGCATTCCTGCGCCTTAGTCAACCGCTTGTGCGGGGGCGGATAAAACCTCTGCTCTAGTTTATAATGATTTGTTATGTCATGAAAGGACACCAGCCCATTTCTCGCGGACCTCCCCGGAACTGGCGGCTCACCTACCCAGCTGACGAAACCTCGAGCATTCAGGTGAGCCGCCTCGTTCCCAGGGCTCCCAGAGTGTGCTGGTACCCAGACAATTTCTATTTCTCTAATTTCTCGTTCCATGGCCCCATGCAGAAATCGTGCGGTGGTCGCCGATATTCTGCCCCTCGCCAGATTTCGGATGGCTGTCTTTGAATCACTGAGAATCAAATCCGACTGCGAATTAATTATAGCTAGCGCTATTGCCGCTTCCTCTGCAGTTTCCGAGGAGCGGGTTTTGACTGATCCAGAGGCGACCAAGCGTCCCCGCCTGTCCACTACCACCATCACAAAAGCATCTTTGTCCTTATACTCCGCAACATCTGTATAGACTGCCGCTTTGTACTCGATGTACTCAACGTGTAAAGCTCCGGTTCTTGCCTGTCTGCGCTGCGTATAGTGAAACGGATGCATATTTTTGGGTAAAGGTTTTATGTACAGGGCCTTATGTAATTCTCACCGCACCTGAATTTTTGTGTCACCAGTGGGATCCGCCTCTGCCCTCTTGGATCTTCCACCTGCCCTCTTGGAGGGCAGGTGGAAGATTCGAGATAGCGTCAGGACGAGGAAGATGGAAGAGCTCGAGCACCGATCTCGTGGTGCCTTACTCTGCGATGATGCTTGTAGTTTCCTGTTGTTATCATTCCTTCATTATAATATTAATATTATTCTTATTATTGCCTGCTAGGATTTCACGTCCCAAAACCACCATTAGATTCTGAGATGCCGTAGTGGAGAGCTCGGAAAATCTGCACTTGTTGGGCAATTTATATATATATATATATATATATATATATATATATATATATATATATATATATATATATATATATATATATATATATATATATATATATTGTTAAGACGTTTATTGGCGGACAGTCATTGATGATTCACGACAGCGACAGTCAATGCGGGGACCGACTCTCTGCACGAGCTGCTCTTCTTCTTATGAAAAGGGCGACCCACTAGAAGGCACTTGAGAGGACGACCCACTGTTCGAAGGCTTTGCCACAACTACCCCGGGTACGAAAAGGAAGCCGCCTGGCGACCTAACAGGTGGTTACAATGAGCGGGTCAAGGTAGGCCTTGAGGCGCTCCACGTTAACAATGTCGCGTCCTCGACGGTGCATGTCCGAAGATGGTTCGATAGGTTCAATCAAGTAGTTGACAGGGGAAGTGCGTTTGACGACACGGTAGGGGCCTTCGTATTTGGGCAATAGTTTTGAAGATAGGCCAGTTGCAGTGGTAGGGATCGAGAGCCAAACGAGCGCTCCAGGGAGGAACGTGGGCGCAGGAGTGCTGGCGTCAGCGCGAATGCTTTTTTGCCGCTCTTGATCGTGCGCAGTAAAGGTCTTTGCAAGCTCTCGACACTCTTCAGCAAGCTTGGCTGTAGCAGAAATAGGCGCCCACTCAGATGGATCTGGCCTGTACGGAAGTATCGTGTCGATGGTGTGCGACGGGTGCCTTCCATATATTGAAAAGAAAGGTGAAAAGCCAGTAGTGCTCCGAGGGGCGGTATTATATGCGTAGGTGACGAAGCGTAGAATGGAATCCCAATTTGTGTGATCGGCGGCGACGTACTTGGAGAGCATGTCGCCGAGCGTACGGTTGAAGCGTTCGGTGAGGCCATTCCTCTGCGGGTGGTAAGCGGCAGTTTTGCGGTGAACAACGTTGCACTCTTTAAGAATGGCTTCAACGACTTCAGACAGGAAGACGCGGCCTCGGTCACTGAGCAGTTCCTGGGGTGGACCGTGTCGCAAAATGAATCGGTGGAGCAGAAAGGAGGCCACATCGCTCGCTGCAGCCGCGGGGAGAGCGGCCGTTTCGGCGTATCGCGTGAGGTGGTCCACAGCGACAATGGCCCAGCGGTTACCAGCCGACGTCAGTGGAAGTGGCCCATACAAATTGATGCCAACGCGCCCAAAGGGCCTGGCAGAGCAAGGTAGAGGTTGCAGACCTACCGGTGATAGGTGCGTTGAAGCTTTTCGGCGCTGACAATCTATGCAGGAGCGAACGAATTTCTGCACGTAGCGGTACATGCCGCGCCAAAAGTACCATTGGCGAATGCGGTGGTAAGTCTTCGATACCCCAGAGCGCGCACATTGCGGATCGGAATGAAAGAACTCGCATATGTCAGAGCGCATACTGTGAGGTATGACTAGTAGCCACTGGCGGCCGCCACCGTTGTAATTGCGCCTGTGGAGGAGGTCGTCGCGAATGGCGAAATGGTGGGCTTGATGACGCAACGCGCGAGTGGATGGAGTGGATGGATCAGCCAGCAAGTCGATCAGTGAGGCGATCCATTGATCCTTGCGCTGTTCAGTAGCGATGGTATGAATGCTGATGGAAGAAATGGCAAGGTGAGACGCGGAGTTGTGGGCATTGTCGTCAGGCAAGGGAGAGCGTGTCAGGGCGTCGGCGTCAGCATGTTGTCTTCCATTGCGGTACAGCACGCGGATATCATAGTCTTGCAGGCGAAGTGCCCACCGGGCGAGACGGCCTGAGGGATCTTTCAATGACGACAACCAGCATAGTGCGTGATGGTCGGTGACGACATCAAATGGGCGACCATACAAATAAGGTCGGAACTTCGTAAGGGCCCAGACGATTGCCAAACATTCCTTCTCGGTGACGGTGTAATTAGTCTCGGTCTTAGTAAGCGTACGGCTTGCATACGCCACGACATATTCTGGGAACCCTGGTTTGCGCTGCGCAAGGACAGCGCCAAGGCCGACACCACTGGCATCCGTGTGTACCTCTGTAGGGGCCGTAGGGTCGTAGTGGCGGAGAATGGGAGGCGACGTCAACAAACGACGGAGCGTTGTGAAAGCGTCGTCGCAGTGTGATGACCACGAATGGAGAGGCCCGTTACTTCCAAGGAGCTTCGTCAGTGGCGATATGATAGTCGCGAAGTTTCGAATGAAGCGCCGAAAGTAGGAACACAGCCCTACGAAACTTCGCAGTTCCTTGACGGATGTCAGCTTGGGGAACTCGGCCACAGCCCGAAGCTTAGCTGGATCAGGGAGAATTCCGTCCTTGGACACGACGTAGCCGAGTATTGTCAGCTGCCGAGCTGCAAATCTGCACTTCTTTAGGTTCAGTTGCAGACTGGCGTCGCTCAGACGCGTTAAAACACGCCGTAGGCGCTGAAGATGCGTCGAGAAGTCCGGAGCGAAAACGACGACGTCATCGAGGTAGCACAGGCACGTGTGCCATTTCAGGTCACGCAGAACAGTATCCATCATGCGCTCAAAGGTGGCGGGCGCGTTGCACAGCCCAAACGGCATGACGTTGAATTCGTACAAGCCGTCGGGGGTGACAAAAGCGGTCTTCGGTCGAGCGTCCTCAGCCATAGGTACTTGCCAGTACCCTGAGCGCAAATTGAGGGATGAAAAGAATTCGGCTCCTTGCAGGCTGTCAATAGCGTCATCTACCCGCGGTAGTGGGTACACGTCCTTACGAGTGATCTTGTTGAGGCGTCGGTAGTCCACACAGAACCGCACAGAACCGTCCTTCTTCGTGACCAGAACGACAGGAGACGCCCAGGGGCTGCTAGAGGGTCGAATAACATCACGGCGAAGCATGTCGTCGACATGCTCGTTAATTACATGACGTTCTGTGGGAGATACGCGATATGGACGCTGTCTCAGTGGTGGCTGTGTGCCTGTGTCGATGCCATGCGTAATGGTGGATGTGCGGCCGAGAGAAGGTTGGGCGACATCAAAAAAAGACCGGAATTCTTCCAACAGGCCCAGAAGCTGGGAACGCTGGCCTGGCGTAAGGTTGTCGGGAATGGAGGGACCGAATACATCATCGCATGATGAAGCAGATGTCGAAACAGCACTAAGCGTACTGGAACTTGAGCAGTGCATGTCATCGGGTTGATCCATATCTTGTTCCATAACTTGTTCGTCTTCGATGGGTTCCACGCTGCCGAGACATTCCCCTCGCACCAACGTAACGCTGTACGGGGATGAGTTCACTACAAAAATAGTGGTGCTGCCGTGAGTGAGTTGCACGGTCGCGAAAGGAACCAGCAAGCCTTTTCTGATGAAAACACGATGAGATGGCGAGAGGAGTGCAGCGGTGTCAGAAAGGCTTGCGCAGTAGACCGACACCGTCGCGGTCGAGTTTGCAGGCACTTGGGTGTCATCTCTGACGAGTAACTTGCTTGCAGCAGTTGGACTGCCGGCCGGCGTCAAAGAAGAGAATTGGGCGAGTTCTATTTCTGCTGGTGCGCAATGAATGACGGCGTCATGGCGGGAGAGAAAATCCCATCCTAGGATGATGTCGTGAGAGCATGAAGGAATTATCATGAATTCGACCGCATACATCACGTCCTGAATCATAAGGCGGGCTGTGCACATCGCCGTAGGGTGAATGCTTTGGGCGCTGGCTGTACGGAGAGAGAGCCCGGAGAGTGGCGTGGTCACTTTGCGCAGTAATCAGCTAAGTTTTGCGTCTATGACGGATACGGCGGCTCCAGTATCTACAAGGGCAGATGCACGAACGCCATCCACAAGTACGTCTATCACGTTCTATGGGCTTTCCTGAGGGCTTCCACAGTTCGACAGCGTCGCAGCCCTTGCCTCGTGGACTGCGATGACTAGTTTTGCTGGTCGCCCTCGAGTGGACGTGGCCGCATCGGCGACAGTGAGCGACGTTGCGGAGATGGTGAATGGCGGGTAGACGAAGCGGGGCGGGACGACGGTGACATAGGTGGCGGTTGGTCATAAGAGCGGCTTGATTGGCTGGGAAAGTTCGAGGCGACCTGCGGTTGCTGCACACGATTGCAATAGCGTGCTACATGACCGACGCGACAACAAGCAAAGCAGATGGGGCGATTGTCAGCAGTGCGCCATCTGTTTGTGGGTCCCATCCATGTCGCAGAACGCGTTGGGCGAGCCGGCTGCTGATATGAGTGCATGATGGGCGGCACTCGGGGCACGTGGGTGACGTCGACGTATGTAGGCGACACAGTTTCTCCGAAGGCCTGGGGCCTCGCGGGGGTTTCGGTGTAACTTAGAGGGCAATCAACAGAAATCGGTGAGGGCGGCCTGGCTACAACTTGGGCGTAGCTGAGTGGCGCAGATACAGGAGGCGGCTGGTGGTATTCTGGAACGACCTGCGCGATTTCCTGCTGAATGGCTCGGCAGAGCGGAGGTACAAGTGTACTTGATGGCTGCTGAGCTTGTTGCGGCGGAGCAAAAGCCAGTAAAGAGACCTGGCGGGCAACTTCCTCACGCACGAATGACTTGATTTCGGCGAGCAAGGTTGTGTGGTCAGGAACCGCTGACAAAGCCGAGAGACCAGCATCACGTGGTGGCGATCGACGGGTCATCAAGCGCTGCCGCCGCAGCTCGTCGTAACTTTGGCATAATGTAATGATTTCTGCCACAGTATGAGGGTTCTTGGCCAGGAGCATGGTGAAGGCATCGTTGGCGATGCCTTTGAGAACATTCGTGATTTTGTCAGCCTCTGACATGTTCAGGTCGACTTTCTTGCACAAGTAAAGGATGTCCTCGATGTAACTTGTGAAGGACTCGCCAGGCTGCTGTGCTCGTTCACGTAAACGCTGTTCGGCTTGCAGTTTACGAATGGCAGGGCGGCCGAACACGTCAACGACAGCGGTCTTAAAAGCGGACCATGTCGGGAAATCAGATGCGTGGTTATTGTACCACATTCCGGCCACACCCGCAAGGTAGAAGAACAGGTTACCGAGTTTAGGTGCCTCATCCCAATGATTGGGGAAGCTCACACGTTCGTACATGGCAAGTCAGTCCTCGACGTCGGTGCTATCCGCGCCGGTGAAGACAGGAGGGTTGCGGATGCGGGGGACACCGGGACATGGCGTCGGTGTAGGAGGGAGCGTTTGCTGAGCGGCGTCCTGGTGCATGGTAGAAGGCACGGTACGGGATCGAAGCTCGAAGGGCATCGAATGCGAATCAAAGATGTTTGAAGGGGACAGCACTCTCCACCAAATTGTTAAGACGTTTATTGGCGGACAGTCGTTGATGATTCACGACAGCGACAGTCAGTGCGGGGACCGACTCTCTGCACGAGCTGCTCTTCTTCTTATGAAAAGGGCGACCCACTAGAAGGCACTTGAGAGGACGACCCACTGTTCGAAGGCTTTGCCACAATATATATATATATATATATATATATATATATATATATATATATATATATATATATATATATATATATATATATATATATATGTATATATATATATATATATATGGCTAAAATAGGCTCACTGGCTCGAGAAGACACAACCATTGCGTAAAGTGCCATCATGGTGAATTTGAGAATTGATGAAGTGAGAGATATGTACAGTTCTTTTCAGGCTACATATATTTCAGTAGAAATCCTATGACAGCAAGGCTCCTGTAGTTTTCGCCCACAAACTCCTCGCTGAGCCGGATATACGTCGCCACAATTGACAAGACACTGTCTCAACAAATTAACCAAAGTCCTTATTAACTTTTTAAATTATTGACGTATGAACAGGTGTTAATATTTAAAGGTTGTAGCGGGTGCTAAGTTTTGGCACACCTACTTTTTTAATCGAAAAAGTTGCCCGTAGTTCGAGGTATTCACCGTCTAAGTCTTCGGACGAAATGAAAAATTATCGCCCCCGGTGAGTGCAAAGCGCGGTGAAACACATGTTTGACACGTGACAGGAAGTAACGAAATTTAAATGAAGGCATGCCAAAGCAAGATCTGGTCAGTAGAAAACGGCAACCATTCTGTAAGTGATACCAGACAAATTATTGTTTGCTTGAGAGGAATTGTGCATATATGCCATGTTCTTAAGCACAAAGAGACACGAAAAATTACTTTGGTTGTCTGCCTGAAGAAGCACTGCAGTGCCCACCTTAGTTCTTAGGCTTCCTAAACAAATAAAAGGTGTCTATTCTTATTTTCATCAGCACAGTTCTGTAAAAAACATAACAACACGAAACATTACGTGTAAAGTAAGGCGATGGGCTACAACAAGCAAGATGACTCGCAGCTTTTCACGAAAACATTGTGCCGTGGCGCCCCATCATTGAAATTTTGTCCCTAACATGTGATAGGTAGCTCCGTTCTGACGTGAGAAAACTGTGACACTTCGTGCGCGCCTTGCGCGAGCAGTTTCTATTTCGATCGTAAGGTTCGATGATGAATACCTCAAACTACGGGCAAATTTATCGCTTTCGAAAAAATTTGTACACCGCAGATTGGCATGGCGTAGAACTTAGTGACAAGAACACCTGCCCTAATATCGGTAGTTCAAAGTTACAAAATACTTTTTTGTTAATTAGTTGCAACAGTCTCTTGGTAACTGCGGCATGGTGTTTCTGCCTCGACGTGAAGTTTGTGTGCGCAAATGACAGTAGCCTTAATATAATACGATTTTTCTGAAAAATCTGCATTTCATGAAGGACACTCTATATTTCGTAGCTTGATTTACGGGAGCATACGGTAGAATATTTTTGACAGAAGCATAAAACTGGGTGTTCATTTCAGCGTTTTATGAATACAACCGAATTGATCTGAGAGTGGTATAGTATAATTATAGACAAAAATTAATAGTAGCTGCAGAGAATGAACCTCACTCCTCTATGGCGCCCACGCGGTAACATTGGAACTTTGCTATAAGGTGCAACACTAAATAAAAAATAGTTCTTTAGTTTCAGTGAGATGAATTTGCGGAGGAAGTATGTGCGAAAATAGTTGTGCTCTGTCTGCGGTTCTTGCAGAAGTGAATTTCGTCATATAAGAAATGATTTTTGTATTACCCAACCAGACGGCGTGAACAGCTATGGCACCACAACAAAATACAGGGCATGAAATCTCATTAACCTAGGTCTCTAATACATCTTGCCTATTTCATGTGACGTTTTGGAAAGATAGTGAGCATATTGCTGAAACTTGTTTTTATTGCAACAGTAGCAATATGCCCTTTTTGGGTGGGCTTATGTGGTGACCCTCGTGCTCCATATAAAAAACTAAGTCCAGAAAAACACCACGTACATACTATGGTCTACGTCCTAGTAAAAGCGCGAACATGCTGGGGATGAATGCTGCGGAGGCCGATGCGAAAAATGCCAGCTATCTTCATAAAACGAAGCATGCACCGGATAACATTCTTTCGAGCTCTAGGCCTGCCATCAATGTCTCCTCAAGTTGAAAAAAAAATGTGCCACCTGTTTTTCACCGGGGAAAGAAGCATTAGAGGGCTCCGATTAGGGACGGTAAAGGGAGCTGCGTTGCTCAAAGAGCAACTGCAAGCTTTGATCGCAAGGACGTGGTTGCAAGAGCTCTAGAGACGACGCTTGCGGTGTCTCGACGAACATAGACACACGGCTCGTACACGTGCGGTGCTGTCCCCGCTTACTATGCTATAAAATGACAGACTGCAAGAAAAAAGGTATCACTCCCGGGAGTGGCTTCAATCACTTAAACTAGTGTTTTGTAGAGTTACGCGAAATCGCAATGAAGAGAGTTCGCTCCTATAGTCTTACTTCTCACAACATTCCCACCCGATAGCATCGCACTGACTTTCTCACCCAAATGACAAAATAAATTTGGCAGTCAAGCTTGTTTATTTGCATGCTTTACAATCATGCCTGAATGCGCTCGATAAGTGCCTTACACACATAGGAATAGAGTGCAGTTGATCTTCTCCAATTTTTGTAAGCAAGTATCCACTGGTCAAAATTACCCGCGGGCGACTTTTTGGCAAAGCGAGACAGCAGCAACGAGACGCAGAGGGAGCTGGTGCGAGCTCTCTGTTACGGCGTCTCTCGTAACCGCAGCGACGTAAAAACCCATAAACAAGTCAACGATATCGACAGCCCGACATGTCGACAATTCTTTATTACTATGAGATATCAAGCTATGCACTATTTTCTGGGAATAGCAAGAATTTGAAAATAAAAAAAAAGTACGTATTTCACTTACACAGCAAAACAGAGCATGCATACCAGGAACGTTGCTGTATCCCTTCTCATGGCAGTATACTCTTAAGGATATCAAACGGGAATTCTGTTAGTAACCCACAGCAATGTACCTATTATTTATAGTACTATTTACGTTACCAGGAAAGAAGAGAAAAATAGAGAGGCCGCCTCTTCCACTGTCAAGCGGCCATATTGGCGGTCGATTTCACTGACGCACTGTTTCATTGACGCACGATTTATTCAGCGCTCTTTAAAAAGCCGTACGCGAATTCGCAAACAATCGGTGCCCTGACTTCCTTTCCTTACTTCCTAGCACACGGCCTTCCCGCGGTGACTGTACTTAGGTCAAAGAAAAATGCTCGACGCCCATGTGTTTACGTCGTTGCACGCGTGAAAAAATGAAAAAGAAATGGCACCATATCCACGGGATGAATGATGGAGAGCGGGGCGAAGCATCCGTCCGTCCATTCATTCTTGCATCCGTCCGTTCATGCGTTCGTCTGTGTGACCGTCCGTGCGGCAGTCCGCCCGCCCGTGCGTGTGTCTGTTCATGCGTCCATCCCTGCGTTCGTCCATGCATCCGTCCTGCGTCCGTCCATGCGTCCGTCCACCCGTGCAGCCATCCGTGAGTCCGTCCATGAATATGTCTGTGTGTCCGTTAGTCCATCTAGTCAACACTCCAAGTACCACTATCTCGCATCTTTTCATCATATAGTCCTGTTTAGAAAAAGTTCATTCTCTCATGGGACGCAACATAGCTAAGGGACAAGCGTCTTTATAACAGGCACAATAACAAACAAAAGACAAAGCACAACATACATTACACATTTAAACAAAAGTGTCCAAGTCCGTAGGATGTCCATAGTCCATTGCACTGATAACTCTACATACACTACATAAATGCACTAATCACAATATGGACAATGTACATGATGATATATGTGCAGAATTTACAAGACTTGGTGAAGATGTTAGAAAATATGTACAACAGGTATCAATATTCATAACAGTTACATAACTTACAGCGTTAGAATGAAGTGCATATATAGAGGAGCTCACACCCATACGGGACATACACAAACACATAAAGTAGTAAACACGTACTGATTACATGCACCAATCAGACATTGACAGGTGACCTGGCTATAGGAACCAGGCCAGGTGGAAGACTAATAGAACGCGTCTGTCAATTACGGAAAGAAAACGGCACGACCATTGTCGCAGAAATTCTTCCTCCCCAAGGAAGAACAATTCCTCCGACAGAAACGATAAGAGTTCAGAGTAGAGGCGTTCCAGAAAAAGAGCACGACGACGATGACCTACCGCAACAGCTTCGCACCTATTGCGCCATAAACAAAAAGCTCCCGCAGCTATTAGAAGGCGTGCAAAGCGACTACGCGAGCAGCGACCAGATGTTACAAAGCGATTAACACCTAGGCCACGAAAACTAGTGTTAACTGACTTCCAAAACACCTTTGCAATGACACATTGCTGCAGCATATGCTGGTTAGACTCCTGTAACGGGCAGTTTGGACAAGTGGAAGATGGGACCATGCCCCACCTCTCCAGTCATTCCCATGTTGGGAGTACTCTCCATCTAAGACGCCACATAAAGTCACGGAGGTGACCAGGCAAGACGATGCCGTTATCGCACTCCACGAGACATGTCTCGATTGTGCTAGACGGGCTGGAGGAACCAGAGGAAGCAGAAGAGCCGCCGTTGTATCTACAATGCGGCTTTCAAGAATGTCCACAGCGGGACAAACCTGCTGCGCGTGTCTATAAAATGCTACTGCCGTTGAGTAAAATGCAGGCACGTTAAGTGTTTGCGGTGCAGAATTAAGCCGTGCATCTGGTAGTAAATAGCGTAGCTTGGTGCCTAAGAAATAACAGGCAAGATCACGCGCGGGGCACTGATCACCATGCAACAACCGAAGTAAGAATCGTAGGGCAAGCAGCCGGCAGCGAACAGAGACGGATGGGAATGCGAACCCACCGCAGTTTCTCGGTTGCCCACGAGCTGCTCGGCAAACCAGCTCTGTTCCACCTGACCAGAAAAAGGAGGCAATGAGGGATTGCAACGACCTGATGATTCGTAATGGGGGCTGTAAGACATAAGATATGTACCATGCACGGCCGCAAAACACCGTCTGTGCTAAATACCTTCTTTAGAGCATCGGTAAATCATACTCTTGTGCTTCCCGGACGTGTCGTTTTACATCTTCGACTACTGAATTCCACAAGGAGGCTGATATAAGTATAATCAAGCCCCAGAATGTGAATAGAGTCACTTTTTTGAAGACCGAAAAAGGAACTTAGACATGCGTCTGGGGAACCAATGAATAAATATCGACATTTGGAAAAACTTAACGCAGCACCTGAAATCGTGCCATACGTTGTAAAATGTCGTAGGCTACAAGATAAACTGTCCTCATTCTTCAAATACAACGTGATGTCATCAGCAAATGCTGTCACTGTCACGGTACCACTACCTGGAAGAGGAAGGCCTCTAACGTAAGGGTCAGTGATTAGCGATTGAAGGAATGGTTCGAGGCTGAGTACAAAAAGTGCAGGGGATAAAGGACACCCCTGGCAAACACCACGGGTAACCGGAAATGGCGCACTCTCTAAACCATCTAGAAACAGCGTGCTGCGTATATTTCGGTATGCGTTTCTTAGAAGCTCAACGAAGTTTTGTGAGAAGCCAAATGCTGCCATTACGCTAAATATAAAGCTATGTTCGAGGCGATCGAATGAATTTTCCTGGTCAAGTGAAACCAAGAGTCCCCGAGCTGATCTTGTTAACGTGTATGCAACTATATCTCGCGTAACAAAGGAAAGACTGTGGATTTCTTTTCCAGGAATAGAGCACGCCTGATGATGACCTATTAAGGAGGGCATCAGGCTTCTCAAACGCCGAGTGATAACTGCCGCGAAAGTTTTATAATCAACGTTGAAGAGCGTTATTGGTCGCCACTCCTCTGGGCGAACTGACGATGGGTCATGTTTACGCATTAAAACAATTCGACCATCGTGAAAGCTATCAGGAAAATCAAAGTTCTCGAAACAGCGGCAAATACCAGAGGTGAAAAGAGCACCAATGTCGTCCCAAAACGTTAAATAAAACTCAACAGGCAACTCATCCGGCCCGGGGGCCGAGCCACGCTTCATGGAAGACAGTGCCTCTTTCACTTCGTCAGCTGACGGACATGTGCACAGTTGTTCAGCTACTTCAGATGAAATTTGAGGTAGCCTACTTAACATTGTGGCTGTCTCGGTGGTACCGCGATGTGATGACATTGTCGTACGAGCCATGTTGGCAAAGTGAGCTAGGAAAACTGATGGATCACGTGTCGGCGGCAACGCAGTGTGTAAGAATCTGGCTGTTGGAGTTCCTAGTCGACTCGACGGGTTGAGAAGCGAGCTTTTCGCAAAGCGTAGAACCTCAGGGTGAGCACATGGATTACGTCTGCAACGCCAAGCAGCCACCGTCAATGACGAAGCTGCAATGAAGCATTGAAAACGACCCCTTAGCTCTCGCTGCCTGGCGCGCATCAAGGGAGTTAGTCGATCAACCCGAAGAGCAATACGCAGCTTTGTGGCAGTGTCCGCTTGTTCTTCGGACGTACGGCGTCTAAGGGCCCGCCCTGCTACTGAGCAGTGTAAACGCCACTGTGTCTTGAGCGCGTCCCACACCTCCGGACCGCATCCCAAAAGAGAGGCACGCAAGCTTCTAGATAAACTGGAGCGTGTACGCGCGTCGTGCAGAATGCGGATGTCAAGACGCCAAGGTTTCACTGATGATGAAAAGGGAAAGTGAGCCTCGAGCGTCACTGGTCGGTGGTCTCATATATAAACGGGCGATGATGGTAATGTTACTACATCAGAGTGCGATACGTAAGAAGCTAGCGCGCTCGGCACATAGAAACAGTTCAAACGACTAGACGACGTGCTACGCCGCCAAGTCCAGGCATACTGTGGTCCATGCACTAGTCTGTACGTATCTATCAAAGAGAAATGTTGCACTAGGCGACGCAGCTCTCGCGCGTTCCAATCAGAGTGACCCCATCCTGGACCTTGCACGTCAGCTCGCGTGTCTAATACACAAATAATGTCTCCAGTGAGTATGACATGATGACCGTCTAGAAAATACACGTCCAGGTCACGGAAAAAATCGTTAGACATCGCTGCTTGAGCTGGCCCATAAATACACAAAACATGCAGCTTGAAGGATGATAGGACGCAGTGAAAAGCCAATACCCGTCCGAACCCGTCATAGAAAACATGATGATTGCGCAGAAGAGCGCGGTTAAAAATAATAATTCTAACTCCAGAGAAGCAAGATGTCGCGAAGGAAAAATAACAGTCTAAATTAAATGCGCGTTTGAACGCACGAACGTGGCCAATGGTGAAAAAATTTGTTTCTTGTAAACACAGAATATCACAATGTTCTGCGTGGGCTATGCTGATAACCTCGGCTTGCTTTACTGGGTTACGGAAATCTTGGACAATTAAAGAAAGGATTTTCAGGGTGTCAGCCATATTGAAAAAAGATGGGTGACTGACCTGGTCGTGTTTTTCGATTCGGTATACCCCGGGGATCTGTCCGTGGGAACTGGAGTACGTACACTACACAGCACAATTCGACCCTCTAGAAGAGGGTCAAGGTTTCTTCGGTTGCTGGAATTCGGAGCGGCTATCTTGGGTGCCGTCCGAGCTGGTGCCAGACTTGTGAGCACGCTTGACCTCTCGCGGGGCTTGCATTTCCACGTCACATCCGTCTGGGCTAGAAGAGAGTCCGATGCTACTGTCGACTTCGAGGCTGAAGCTGCTGTCTGACGAATCAGATGGTGGTAGGGCTGCAGCGTTAACGTTGCCGCCGCCTCCAACGACCTTGATCACGGATTGCTTGTCGAGATGCGTCAGTAAAGAACTCCCATGGCGTCTTGCTACTTGTTCAAGGAAGTCACACCCTGGCTTTCGGAATGATCCAATGGGCTTTGCTCATTCGGTTTCAATTCTGTTCCTGGCGAGACACCAGCGCCCGTAGATCTCGCAACGTCGGCGTCTTCTGGGCACTCAGCTGCTAGGTTTAACGATGAGTCTGGTGCCTCGGTGCCTACCAGTGTTTCTTTCTCGGCTTGCGCCGACGTCGAAAATGGCACGACATGTTTGCCTGGGACAGACGCGAGGTCAATCGCGGTGGCTGTTTCTATCGTTGAGATTCGCAGACGTGGCGCTCTCGGGTTGGCCAAGCTGCACACTTTTTCATCGTTTAATGGAGCTCTCAAAATCGGATTCTGGCGTTCTTCTAGTACAGCTCCGGGTTCTCGTTCATCTGTTGCCGTTGGTGACACGGACGGTAGGGCAGGAAAGGTCCCCGCAGTAGCATCAGAGTGTGAACGACGCACAGGGTAGACGGTGGTAGGGTGGTTATCTCCACAACGTCGGAAGGGGCGGTCGCAACCTTCGCTTTCGTGTCCGTGTACACCACAGCGACCACAGAATGGTGTTGTGCACTGTGCTCGATAATGACCACTAGAGCCACACCGACGACAAACACGTTGCAGACCGCGGTAGTCGAAGGTGACTCGATGACCAGAAACGCGAAGCTAGTTGGGGACGTGATTTGTGGGACTCATTTCCATCCGGACAAAGCGTGTGCCTGTGAGAACTCCGCGTCTTGCGCTCATGACGCCAGCGGTCACAGTCAATACCTTGCTGTATGGGGACAAAGCCTGGACGAGTACCTCGTTGGAGACGAAGGCTGGTAAAAACAGGCAGGCGACGTTAGTTACCTGCGGGCCGACGGGAACGACAGGGATACGCTCGCCACCGATGGTCAGGTAGCCAGCGTCAACGAAGAGTCATGGAAGCCATGCTCTTGACAGTTACTTGGAAGTTCATGCCTCCCATGTGCTGAACGCAGTGTACCTCTGAGAGGCCAACTATTGAGGCCGTCGCGTCGACGACGGTCTCCGGACTAGTCCCCGCAGGGACGACAATGTCGAAGGCCTGCGCCTTCGAAGGCGTCCACGACGTCGATGGCGCCATGGCTAGATGAGGAGGACGTCCCTGACGTAAATGATGATGATGATGATAATCCTTGACACTCTGGCGCGCACCCACAAAGGGGGATCAGCCAAGAACCGAAAGCAGGATCTTAATGTACAGGCTCATGGTTTTTCAAAGAAAACGTAATTTTGGGCTAAAAATATAAAAAGAAAAGCCGAAAATTGAAAAAGGAGTATATCTGAGGATGAGCGATGCAGGCTATCAGATGCGATTTGAGACAGAGGTAATGGTGGGTCTAAAATGATATATATGGAACACGCAGGGACGTCAACAGGATCACTTCCTCTTCGTATTCCTCTCGGCGTGGCTTGGGCATTCCTCGTAGTACGTAACCATATATTCCGTAACATATATTCCGCATATAGAAGCACCACCATCCAATGGACATTCCAAGGAATAAACGAGATGTGGCACACGCACACTTTCTTTCGGCTTGCGCTTCGTGTCTACTTCCCACCTTTAACCACCTCGAGTTCATGGTATATACTAGTTCACTGTATTCAATGCACTGCGGCCCAACGCTCGCTAAACCTTTTTGAAACCAAGGAGGTTACGCCCAGCGAGTATAACGTACCAACCCTCTCATGTCAGATAGTGCTCAATGTACATGCCAATGGCTGCTCATGGCGAATGAGAGACAGGAGAATTCGGCTTTTAGTTACCGCGCACGCTTCGAATTTTTTATTGTTCAACAACGCACAAGAGAAACCTCCCACCAGCACCACCTCGCAGGTCAAAGCGTAAGACATGTTACGCACTACTATGAGGGACGAACGGGTGCCGCGTTAAGAAGCTTCGCCCCTAAAATTGACCACGTATCTGCACGCTCTGCAGCAATGAACGTGGAGAGACGGTAGTCCTCTGTCTCGAGGGGCTTTGTGAGATATGGGGCCATGTGGCAGTAATTTGAAGAATCGAAAGTTTTTTTTAGAACCCAGATTAAACCACTGGTGGGTGGTAGCAGCGGCTCGTTTTAGTTGCAGCCCCTGAATTTTTTAGTGAAGCGTAGAACACACCCGGTTCTTCGTTCACAGCGTAGCGTTGCCAGCCAGTGTAATAAACATTCCGGTCTTTGGAGGTGCGTGTTAATGCATTTTGTAAATAAAAAGACACACTGCCTCACACTTACGTATTGATGCTGCGCCTCACATATGCGTAATATTTGGTCTTCGATGGACAATGTACACAAGTATGAACTTCGCCACCAGATCAAGATGGGTGGGCGTTCAGCAAGGCGTTAAACTTTCGGCGGGTGACTTAATCGTATGACCGACACCCACAGCCACACTGACCATAAGTTTCGTGTTGAAGTGTCCGAAGAAAGGCTATCGACTTTAAAAACACACGCGCAGCTTGCACAAGTGGAGCAAGGCGGGAACCATCAGCGGAGCTAGCGTTCGACGTAGCTTACAAGGTTTCTACTGGAACCACATGCCATGATCTGTTACGGAGTTTTGGCCGGAATTCACGTGATTAGTGTTTACATAGTTTCACAAGACCATTTCACTTGATAGTTGTCAGGTGATGTTATGCGATCCATTACGTACTGAGTTACTTGATGGGGTCCCGCAACACTTTTTAAACTAGTCATGAAATGAGTTTACTGGACGAGTTTATGGCCTCATGAATTCAACGCTGCAAAATTCTCAAGAATACCTTCAGTATGAGTGGAGTTACAAAGATTTGTTGCATGCTGCAATTGCTATCTTACTTCTCTCGTTCCAACGAAAGCGCTGGAAGCTAAGCAGGGAAAGATGGCAGGGGCAAATAGAATACGCCACGCGCGCCTTGTGACCTTGAGCACTTCTTTTTAATTTTTTTTCTTCAGTGTGACCGCGTGCGCACGCATGGACAAGTCACAGCCTCCTGCAGCGTTGTTTGTAATGACCGAGCGCGCCATGCTCAAATCGGCCAATGGCTGATAGATGGGCTTTTTACGAGTGATTTTTCAGAGTCTTTTGTCATTTGTTGAGAGAAGAAAAAAGCAAATTTCAGCTGAGTTTGATAATTTATTGCGAATTCGAGGCCGCGTATTTGGATCGCGTGTGTAGGGAGCCAGTACTATACTGACCGGCAGCGTTTTTTGACCATGCTCAAAAAGTCTTGCAGGGCCCTTTTAATGTTACGGGATTTCGGTTTTTCAATAGAAATTACGTAGCCATTACGGAAATTTGCAAACTGGGCAGTGCAGATGCAACTATTCCACGTGTTTGCACGGCAACACGAGGCAACAACATTTCCCTTCGAGGCGACGCGGTGGTTTGCTGAGCTTTGGTGCGAGCTATTAAAAGCTCTACATAGTTGAAATTTCTCGATATCTTCAATGCAGCACCCCTCATATATATATCGCGGCTTTGGAACTTAACAACGCAGCAATGAACATAATTCAGGAAATTAGTCATAAAATTGTTCAGATGACAGATAAAATGCTGCTCTTATTGCACTCATGGCTTATTTTCACTCTTTGAAGTACACAAGATTGGTACCTCATGAATAAATCATGTGTATCTAAAGAACTGCCTCATTAATGAGGGTATAACTTGAACATTTGGCTTACTTAAGCTGTCTTCAGTAATATTGCTATTATTAACGCCATTTACTAGGTATTCAAAGCACCAGTGGCGATAGAGTTGGAGAGGTTCTAACAATCAGTTTGAACAGTGCAATATTTTTGGTACAGACAGCATGAAAAAATAAAAGAAAACAGTAGCAACAGGTAAATCTACAGCAGATTCACAACATAAGTTATACGAGCAATATACTATGACTATGCCGAAAAGCCCCAGAAAACTGAGTTACCTCACAAAGAATCAGCGTGGTTTGAATTGGGAGTATAGCGAAATTTGCATTCTGCATGACGTGTCAGGGATAAAACAAGTAAAAGAAAAGCAAAAGATGGGAACAATACTACAATAGTGTCAAAGACGTCGTTACTAAACATGGGTCATGCATGAAATAAATTAATATAGAAAACGAGTCACTTCAGCAGGGCAAAGAACACGTCATTTGAAACTACGTTGACATCAGCAGGCAACCTATTTCTGTCTTAGACAATGGGGAATTATAAATGTTGAGAAGTACTACGCTGCACAGAACTTTTAGTGGTCACTCATGGTCCACGCGCTGGGACCGAGAATGAGCTCGCATTATATACATGTCCTTATCTATAACAATTGTGCCATATTAGATAGCATAAAGAAGCTTGGGACACCGCTTTGAGTGCTGTTCTGCGAGGGTATTCCAGTAAGACTTTTCTTTTCTTTGTTTGGCGGGCTTATGTTTTTTTTTCGTTGACGTGACCACCTTTTTTCATGGCCATCCTTTTTCGTGACCACCTTTTTCACCTCTAGCATCTTAGTCAATCGACCGGAACGGTCACTCTTGAAAGGGCGGAATCGACGCAAGGTAGGCTGGCAACTATAGTGACCAGCCTTTGAGGAGGATAACGTAGTTCTGTGGGCGCCTGCTCTGGCGTTCGTGTTTTTGGCCTTTGGGTTACGAAAGTAAACGCCCTGTTTTTGTGTCTGCGTCCCTGTGCCTTTGTGACAATATAGCGGTCAAGAACCAATGAACATGAGGGTCAATTCAAATTCAGTACTCACGAATGCGAGTGAATATTCAATAATGAAGGTAAGGGGTTATTTCAAAATCAGTGCTCACAAATGCGAGTGCATATTCAGTAATGAAGGTTAGCCGGCAGCTGTATGAGGAGAGACAAACGTGCTCGTGAGTGCGTCTCGCTGAATGGGCCCTATAGTTCGAAATTGCGTCAGTTCGAATAATGCTAGCCGCATAAGGTATAAATGCAAGTACTTACTGCCGTAAGTGGGTGCAATGAGACTTGTGAGTTAGCCCAGAGGAGTGAGAGTCGGCATGATTGTGGCTACGAAAGTGAGGGGCCTATGAGTAGTGAGATGTGACGTACAGTGGAGTGATCGGAAATCGTGGATGCCACTTGTAAAGAAATGGTATATAGTGTTTCATGTTCTGGATGTTGATACGACGTCTTGTGATGTCCAGTCCACTACGAAGACGTCTTTCACGCAGTATAGAAAGCGGGCATTATTGAGTTTCCATAAATCGTTGTTTGAAGACACCGGACTTGAAAAGGAAAATCTTTCGCTCGACAGATTTTTTAAAGGTGCATGGAACCCACTTTTTTGTGTAATCGATTGGGTACGTAAACAAGTACGGCCGGCCGGACTCAGTTGGTGCTCCGGGTCTGAGGAGATAAAAGGCAGCGAGGTCAATTTTTTTATTGCTATTGATGTTCACAACGAGAACCTCGCCACTTCAGCTTTTTGTTTGTGCGTGTATGATGTCTGGAGGCCGGCGATGTGAGATGCAGTGAACGTTCAAATTGCGCATCGCCGTGTTATATGACCAAGCCGCCCCACTTACAATGAAGCCACTCGCTGTGCATGACTTAGAATATCGAGGACGTAGTGCGCTCCCCACTCAAGGTCTCAGAAGGAGCTAACATGCCAGGTTTAGGGAGCACAGCGTCTCGTTCGATATCATACAGTTCGAGGCACATTCTGTATGCATGGTTTGCGTATTGTGAAAATCTGCTCTTCGCGAGGCAATCTACGAGTAGCGGCATATGCTGGGTGTTTAGCTTTGAGTCAAGCGTCGAGAAGTAGGCTGACTTCTGCGAATACCATGAGTACTTAACGCCTTATTGGGGCCTTAGCACGAACGCTCACTGTACTGGTTTGTAAAGTGCAGCTCGTGGCTCGACATAACGTCTGCACTCACGTTAGAGCGTAGTCGTCAATTTTATCGCCACGAAGTGCATGCTATAACACTGCGATGAGGTGCAGATAATAAGTAATGGTCATTGGCGTATTCTCGAAACACTTGACTATGCACTGCAAAGTCTTGGGTGTAGATATTTATTAGTTACTCAATTGATTTTAAAGCGGATAGACAACGCGGCAACCACAAGTGACGGTTTCTTTAGAGAACGCTTGTATACGTAATTTTCCGAATGACCTTCAAGTTCTGAAAAATCTCTAGCTTCGAATGCTTAATTCTGAAGCATAATATGTCCACTCGAGTCGGGCTAGAGCCGAAATTTTTATTTTTTGCTTCCGTTGGAGTATTTTGCCCGTGTGCTCAGATTTGGGTGCACGATAAAGAACCCCAGGTGGTCGAAATTTCCGGAGGCCTCTGCCATGACGTCTCTCATAATCATATGGTAGTTTCGAGACGTTAAACCCACATATCTATCTATCCGTTGGAGTATTTGGCACAAGAAAAATTCCATCACCGGCTGCGCAGGCACCTTGGCCTTAACGCTGTGATCTTAATATTGACAAAGTGTGCGCTGGCAGAAATGAAGGCTCGGTAATCACTGTGAAGATGATGGAACGGGGCCCGGAAGTGTTACCACTTTCTTCTCTGGAAGGCGAAGCTCATGCATCCCTTAGCTTTCATTTCGCAAACCCATTCGTAAGTGAGGCATGCGCATTCACCAAGAAGTCTGTTGCGCGAAAACAGCGAAAATAGCTTTTTCTATACAAAAAAGCACGCAATTGTATTTAGCGTCGCCGCTCTGCAGTAGGTGGTCGTCTTAGTCGAGAAGTGCGAAAAGTCGCATATTTCTTGTTTGGCTCATCAGTTCAAGCTTTCTCCTGTCCACATTCCCAAGTGCACAGTAGACAGCCACATTTTTCCTTGGAATATTATGCCCACATTTTTTTCTTTCCTTTCATCCCGCTCCATCTCAGTGTAGTGAAAGCTGGAAGACCCTGTCCCTAATTGTCATGTTTTAGGATATGGAACTGGATCGAGAAAACACAGGGTGTCATTACACCCCATGTCGGAATAATAAAATGATCCAATTTACTCTTTTAGTAAACGTTGAATGACCACCGCATAATTGTTCATTGTCTGACACGTTGATCACCACAATCATTCTTTTAGTTCGTCCAGAAAGAGTAGGCTTACAGCAATTTACCACACGAGTAAAGTGCGTTCTTTCACATCTCGCCTCGACACACACGGTAATGGATGAGAGATGGGAAACTAACGTCAGCGCGCGTTATAAAAGGCAATTCGTGTCAGTTCTTTTTTTTTTTTTGCTTCCAGTGAACGTTAGTGCTGCTATTGTGTAATTCTAGCCCACTAGAGAGTTTGTGCTATAGAGTGCACACGAAAGTGGAGGCCTCCCGTTGACACAAGCACATGGATACAAACTGCTGCTTTGGTTTATGTCATCGTTTGCTTAAAAGCAGCAATTTGTTGTGTCACGCCATATTTCAGCTGTCTGGTCCTCCATAGACAACGAAGAAAATTCTCTCCAAAAAAGGGAATCGAATGCAGTTTTAAGTTTCCGCGCCATTTCCACACTCCGTGCATGGCTATACGCCTTTCCTTATTTGTTCGGAGCAACAACTGGTTTTCGATTGCGTATGTTTTTCAATGCGAAGCATTTCTGCGCGTACTGCAAGCACTTTTGGCGTCTACCTGTGCATCTATCTATCTATCTATCTATCTATCTATCTATCTATCTATCTATCTATCTATCTATCTATCTATCTATCTATCTATCTATCTATCTATCTATCTATCTATCTATCTATCTATCTATCTATCTATCTATCTATCTGTCTATCTGTCTGTCTGTCTGTCTGTCTGTCTGTCTGTCTGTCTGTCTGTCTGTCTATCTATCTATCTATCTATCTATCTATCTATCTATCTATCTATCTATCTATCTATCTATCTATCTATCTATCTATCTATCTATCTATCTATCTATCTATCTATCTATCTATCTATCTATCTATCTATCTATCTATCTATCTATCTATCTATCTATCTATCTATCTATCTATCTATCTGTCTGTCTGTCTATCTATCTATCTATCTATCTATCTATCTATCTATCTATCTATCTATCTATCTATCTATCTATCTATCTATCTATCTATCTATCTATCTATCTATCTATCTATCTATCCTCTATCCGCTTACGTCTGGGTGCTCTCGGTATCAACACCTCGGAGAGGGTCGGAGATGGCTTGACGAATATGACGTGCTGGTTGAAACATCGATGTATACTATTTCACAACCTCGTCGCGTAAGTCGTCAAACACTTCCCGCCAGACAGTGGCTCATACCCCCTGGCGGGCATATGCCACTGATATGCGGATATAAGCCACTGGTAACAGACATTTCATATCAACCCAAGAACGGAGAGAACACAGAAGGGCGACTTTAACGCTTGAACGATAAGAAAAAGCTGCCACCGGCAGCGTTGATCAAACGAATGCAAACAATAAATTTCTGAGTACCAGAAGGAATCGAACCCTACCATTCTGCGTGACAATGAATTATTCAACCACAGAGCCAGGCCAGACCTCCGATATACTTCTCAAATTGACCCTGACGTTCGTGAACGTCACTTGTGGTTGCAGTACTGGCTATACAAATTTACAACCATTGCATACGTGCTCCTATAATCCAACCGTCTCATCAGGTTAGCGTAAACTGTAGTTAGGCGCCATCCGCTGAAGTCGAATTATGTAGTAGTGTTAAGGGTATACCACCAACGCGCACGCCAGCGCAAACGCGAGCGCTTCATATCAGCTTACCGTTTCTGGCGTTGCTAATTTCCATGTTGCTGTTGTGATCATTATGCAACTGTAAAAAGTTCCTAATATAAAACATATAAGGCTGCTTAACGTATGTGTGAGCATGGATTTGTGCTTATACTTAGCGTCACCCCATAACACCCTTCTCAATAAAAAAATAAAAGCACATTCACCTACCATCAACATGCTTCGCATAACAATTATTCCCTACGTACGTGGAATATAAATATTATGCAGGATGCAGCACATTCGGCAAGCACTCATGCTATGAATGACAGTCTACCTATCCCTCAAGACAAAGGCGTATAAGAGTTGCATTTTACCAGTACTTACCTATTATGCAGAAACTTTGAGTCTTACAAAGAGGGTTCAACATATTGTCGCGAGAGCAATGTTTCGCGGAAAACCTTGTCCTTTTTCGGCTACAGCTGGAGCTTGTTCTTTGCCAGACGCCCTTGTTAGCGGCGCCGTTTAACTTGTCTCAGGGAGCGTGTCTTGAGGAAGATGGAGTGAACAGAAAGGGCTGCGTCTGGTCGGTCTCTGTGCGCTTGGCGCCAGGGCAGGCACCGCGCGGTGCCTTGGACCAGACCGCAGAAATTGGGTGCCTTTCTCCTTCTTCTAACCACTGAGCCCCCACGCTTCAAACGAACGAGCCGCCGCTGCGGTCTTCCGGGGACAAAGGGCACCTAAATTTGAGAAGTCGTTAGCGCGTCAAGGCCATTTCAGAGAACGCGCCCGTTTCAGAAGCTGCCACAGTGTTGTCGCAGACAGGCAGCAGGCAACCACATGATGATTTGATTATCCTCGGCTTGCCCGGTTGGTCCGCGCCATCGGGGACGCTAAAAAAAACCCTATTTAAGCAGCGACTTGGGCTCTTTTTGAGGTGATCGGAGTCGGGGTAAACAGCGGATCTCACCACCGGAGACCATGCCATACAGGCCGAGGGGTATGCCACCATTTTCTATGTTCTGTCGTTTTCACCTAGTGCATTTTGTAAATTGAAGTTGTGTTAGCTAAATAAACCCCCAATGAGTGCTCCCCAAAACCGTCGTGTTGAATTCTCATCGATTGCCTCCGCGGAGTTTCACCCACACTTATTCGTCTCCCTAATCGTCCGATGCGCCTAACTTTGAACAACCCCGACGTTTCGCTACAAAGTGGTGAAGTTTGCTCGGTAACGATAGTCCCACTCTGAAATTATGCCCGGAGTCAACAACAAATATCAGGAACCTACCCCTGACTGCTCTACTATGACGGAACCCCCTACCTACTTCTCTGCTATGTCTACCCCCCAAGCCAATCCATTCGTCGGACCACCAGTCTTTAGAGGCGCACCGGAGGAATCTATTTCCGAGTGGCTACTTTGCTACGAACATGTAGCGTCACTTAGTAATTGGGACCAAGCCACGAAGGTGAAATTTCTATATCTGGCTTTAGACGGAGATGCGAAAAAGTGGCACACTACTCAAATTCTAACCGGTGCCTCTAATACATGGGAAGAATGGGCGACGCTACTAAAAACGTCCTTTACGAGTCGCCACTCAGTCGAGATCGCCCATTTGCGGCTACGAAATCGCACCCAATTGCCGTCCGAAATCCCCGAGCAGTACTACTATGACGTCGTACAACTGTGTGCAAGAGTGAACCCGTCCATGACGGAAGATGATCGGTTGCGGCACCTCATGCGCGGTTCGCGTCCCGATATTCTGGAGAAGATGATAATCGCAAACCCGGAGAGCTGCACTGCATTCCTCCAAATTTTGCAACGCATAAATCTGGCAGCTTTGATGAGCCGTGCGTTGGCGCCACAACCGATTGGCATCCAGTATTCTACCGGATTTCAGTCATGGATACAAAACATCACGCATCCCATAGGGTTCGCACCCGCCGCGGCGACAGGGCACTCTCCTCCTACGTGTGTCGCCACCTGCGCCGCGGCCGAATTGCGTTGCCCACGGGAGGCTGCCGACCGCGAAAGAGACCTGAAAGCGATTGCGGACTCGATCGCCTCTCTGTCTGACCGGCTAAAAAGCATCGAAGACGAGGTGCGTCGCCCCCTAATGCCTTGGCCTCAGAGAACTTCCCGTGCCGGCGACGGGCGTCCCCGATGCCAGATTTGCCGCCGCATAGGTCACATAGCACAACAGTGCTGGCAGCGGTTCCGAGATGGCAGGAACGATCAGGCGGAGCTCCAAGGCAATCAGAATGTGCAGCCTCATCCTTCGGGAAACGAGAACGGCCGGGCCTAGGGGGCCAGCCCGGCCGCCCCATCGGCACATTGTCGGAAGGTCAGCTTCTCACAGTCCCCACACGAGCCAACGGTACAGAAACAAAACTTGTAATTGACACCGGCTCGTCCGTAAATGTCATCTCAGAAGAATTAGCTAACAAAATATGTGGTTCATTCAAATCAAGAAAAGACATACTCATCCGAGGAATTGGCGGAGGCTTGCTCACCCCCAATGGTGAAGCTGAAATAAAACTTGAATTTAGCACCACCAAAGTTCACGAGACGTTTTTAGTGGTCAAGAATTGCCCATACGAGCTACTTGGTGGCCTTCCTTTTTGTCGAGCAGCCCGGCTTCTCATTGATTTTTCCAAAAAAGAGCTGCAACTAAACGGTGAAATTTTCTGGCTACGTATAGACTCAAGTGCCCCCGAACATAATGATGTACTTACAGTGCGGTGCCACGAGCAAATTCGCACTGAACCTCGCACAGAAGTCGCTATTGAAGTAAAGGTCGCAAGGGACGGAATTCACCTCGTCGAACCGAACAGCACGCTCAGAAACGGACTTCAGGTTACACGCACAATAACGAGGATTGTGCATGGGAGAGGCCTCATTCGCATAGCTAATCCTACCATGTCGCCAGTAAACCTGCTCAGCGGAACAAAGCTTCGATGGGCTTCATCTATTCATGACGCACAGCTGGCAATCACGGCCCCCGAGAACGATCGAGTGCCTCAAGAGTTTGACATAAAGACTGGGTATCACCTACAGCCATCTGAACGGGATGAACTGCTGTCGCTCATTGAAAAGTACCGCCATCTATTTACGAGCAGTGACAAACCCATCCGGCAGACTCATCTCGCTGAACATGTGATCGACACAGGCGATTCTCGACCAATTCATCAGTACACATATCGTCATTCCCCTTTTGAAAGACAACAGATTGAGCAACAAGTCGAAGAAATGCTGCGCGATGGGATAATTAGAGAGTCTGACAGTCCTTGGTCATCACCTGTCGTCCTCGTGAAGAAGCCAAATGGGACTTGGCGTTTCTGCGTCGATTTCTGCAGAGTCAATGAGGTCACTAAAAAAGATGTCCACCCACTGCCACGAATTGATGACATTCTCGACGTGCTACTGGGGTCAAAATACTTCAGCACACTTGATCTAACATTAGGCTACTGGCAAGTGGGCATCAAGGAGAAAGATAAGCAAAAGACCGCATTTGCCTGTGGACCCGGCCTGTACGAATTCAATGTTGTCCCTCTCGGCTTGTGCAACGCCCCTGCCACATTCCAGAGAATGATTAACAAAGTCCTCAGTGGTCTTCTCTGGAGAGTTTGTTTGGCCTTCTTGGACGACATCGTTATTTTTTCGAAGACTATGGCAACACATTTGCAAGATTTGGAAAGTGTGTTTTCGGCTTTGGACGCGGCAAACTTACGACTGAAGTCCAAGAAATGTAGCTTCGCCCGCCAGGAGATCAAATATCTTGGACACATTCTCACAGGTGAAAGCATCCGGCCGGACCCAGACAAAGTAGCAGCGATCGAAAAATTCTCTAAGCCACGAAACAAGGAAGGTGTACAGAGCTTTCTCGGAATCTGTAACTACTATCGGCGATTCATCAACGATTTCTCTCGCATTTCTCGACCTCTGACCAACTTAACCAAAAAGAATGTTCCTTTCGTCTGGGATGCGGCATGCGAAGTGGCCATGCAATCTCTCAAAGAGAAGCTGATCACAGCCCCAATTCTGCGTCAGTTTGAGCCGGGAAAGCCGATAGAGGTGCACACTGATACCTGTGATTACGGCATTGGCGCCGTGCTTGTACAGAAAATTGGAACTCAAGAGAGAGTGGTCGCCTATGCCAGCCGCCATTTTAACAAGGCTGAGATGAACTACAGTACAACTGAGAAAGAATGCCTTGCCGTCGTGTACGCCTGCGGACAGTTTCGGCCATACGTCTTTGGTGCTAAGTTCACGGTCGTGACTGACCAAGCCAGCCTGACTTGGCTAATGAAAGTAAGGAATCCGAACGGTCGTCTTATGCGATGGTCCCTGTTGCTTCAGGAATTCGACATAACGTTGCGAGACCGCCCTGGCCTCAAGAATGGAATTGCCGACACGCTTTCCCGCCTTCCTCATGATCCCGCGCCTATAAGCGAAGAAAACCTCTAACCGTTGCTGGTTCTGGATCAGGTGAATGTTGAAAAAAGCAGAGGGTAGACCCATGGATGAAAGAAATTATGCAGCACCTCGAGCACCCGGATGCGCCCGTTGTCAGGAAAACTAAAACAACAACACGGAGCTTTCGGTTGATCGTCGGTGTACTGTATCGAAGGGCGAAAGGGTTTCAGGAGGATCGTGCGGCGCTCGTTGTCCCCAAGTGCTTGAGATCTGAGATTTTAAGGTACTGCCATGACGACACCACGGCAGGCCACTTAGGTGTCAAGCGCACATGGGAGAAAGTTCGTTGCCGATATTTCTGGCCGAAGATGTTCTAGTACGTAAGCAAGTACGTTCTCTCCTGCCCCGACTGCCAGACACGAAAGCAACCACCGGGGAGGCCGGTCGGTTTCCGCCAACCAATCCCACCTGCAGGTCGACCTTTTCAGCAGGTGGGCATGTACTTCATAGGGCCTTTCACTAAATCCAAAGCAGGGAGCCGCTACATCGTCGTGATTACCGACTACCATACGAAATGGGTCGAGGCTGTCGCGTGTCCAGCGGCCACTGCCACAGAAGCAGCAAGAGCTTTCGTCGAACAAATCGTCCTACGTCATGGTGCCCCGGAGAAAGTAATAAGCGATCGTGGGCAGAACTTCGTCGCCAACTTGACCAAAGAAATATTCCGGCTCGTGGGTAGCGAGCATGCCACCACAACAGCATACCACCCACAGGCCAACGGCTTGTGCGAGCGTTTTAACCGCACGTTGGCTGACATGCTCAGCATGTACGTTTCCTCACACCACCGCGACTGGGATGAATTTCTACCGTACGTTCTTTTTGCATACAATTCTTCCACCCACGAGACGACTGGATTCACTCCCTTTTTTCTTCTTCACGGACATGAACCGACACTACCGGTGGATGTAGGGTCGGGCGCGCAACGCGAATTCGACTACACCCTGAATGCAATGAAAGCGGCCTGCAGGCTGCGGCAGGCTCGAAAAACAGTAAATGAACGGGAGAAGCGTCAGGAGGAGAAGAACAAGCGCAGCTATGATGCTAGGCGACGAAGTGTTGTTTATCATCAGGGCGACTTGGTGTACTTGTGGACTCCCTCCCGGGCGAAAGGGAAGACGACGAAGCTTCTTCACAAATATCACGGGCCTTTCCGTCTTGTGCGCCGGGTAGCCGAGAACAACTGGGAGGTGGTAGACCAAACTGGGAAAAACGTGATGTTGTGAATGGGGCGCGTTGAAAGCCCTGCCACGTTCGATTGGGCTCCGATGCCGACGACGCAGATGATGAGTCTGATGATAATCAAGAGGTGCGCGATCTAGGTGGTGATGCGCGCGAGTGCAGTGCAAGGAGAGATGGCCGCGGATCGCATCGAAGTGTTGTGTGCAGGAACAGTGCAACGAGTGATGAACAGGGATTCTATCGAAGTGATGTGCGCGAGTGCGGCTCCAATTGTGATGTGCGCGAGTGCGGTTCGCGAGTGGGTCAAGAACTCCGTTTGCAACATTGTGTGCGCGGGACACAGACCAGTGTTCCAGTACAGCAGTGCGAAAGCTACGACATGGACACTGAACTTTACTCTGACTGGAAGACATTTTCAAGTAATAACAACGCACAACAGAATGTCAGTGCTTACGAAACGGACACTGAGTTGTATTGCAGTACCGACGAGTGAACCTATATATTTCTGTGCCCAATGATTTTGTTTTGTTTTTTCATTTGTTGTTTTTATGTAATTTTTTAAAGCCTCTCACCTTTTATATACATGCATAAGTGTCTTTAAATAAGCATCTCACACACTTGTTGAATACAAAACCTTTTTGTATATTTAGTCTATTTCTTGTCGTGTTTTGCAGATAAAACGAGTGGGACACTCTTTTTCGTAGTGGGGAGGTGTCGCGAGAGCTATGTTTCGCGGAAAACATTGTCCTTTTTTGGCTACAGCTGGAACTTGTTCTTTGCCAGACGCCCTTGTTTGCGGCGCCGTTTAACTTGTCTCGGGGAGTGCGCCTTGAGGAAGAAGGAGTGAACAGAAAGGGCTGCGTCTGGTTGGTCTCTGTGCGCTTGGCGCCAGGGCAGGCACCGCGCCGTGCCTTGGACCAGACCGCAGAAATTGGGTGCCTTTCTCCTTCTTCTAACCACTGAGCCCCCACGTTTCAAACGAACGAGCCGCCGCTTCGGTCTTCCGGGGACAAAGGGCACCTAAATTTGAGCAGTCGTTAGCGCGTCAAGGCCGTTTCAGAGAACGCGCCCGTTTCAGAAGCTGCCACAGTGTTGTCGCAGACAGGCTGCAGGCAACCACATGTTGATTTGATTATCCTCGGCTTTCCCGGTTGGTCCGCGACACCGGGGACGCTAAAAAAAAAACCCTATTTAAGCAGCGACTTGGGCTCTTTTTGAGGTGAGCGGTGTCGGGGTAAACAGCGGATCTCACCACCGGAGTCCATGCCATGCAGGCCGAGGGGTATGCCACCATTTTCTATGTTTTGTCTTTTTGACCTAGTGCATTTTGTAAATTGAAGTTGTGTTAGCTAAATAAAGCCCCAATGAGTGCTCCCCGAAATCATCGTGTTGACTTCTCATCGATTGCCTCCGCGAAGTTTCACCCACACTTATTCGTCTCCCTGGTCGTCCGATGCGCCTAACTTTGAATAACGCCGACGTTTCGCTACAATATAGTTGTTACAGCGAGCGATAGGAAGAAAAACGATAGATGTAACCTTAAAGGTCACAGTTTCGGCACAAAAGCGAAGCAATGAATACGATAGAAATAACTTGGAACGTAACGCTGAGAACAGCCAGCAGATCGAAACGTGCAGCGCACTGCTCACGTGCAAATGACGCACGAAGGCAGCAAATACAGTGTTACAGCGAACTAACAGCGCTTACTGCTAGAATATTAACGCGCTGTTTAAACGAAAGTGACGCACGAAACATAGTGACAAGTAAAGACGAGTGCAAAATAACAAGTGTACTGGTTGTTATACTCCGCTATGTACAAAAAGCACGCTCTTTTCGCAAACGGGTCTGTGCAGCGAGCGCAGTGACCTTTGTGGGCCCGGACCTAACACAATCATTCTGGTGAAAACCAAAGGCGCACCATTCTTCTCACCGAAAGATAAGTGCGCACGCACAAGCACCCCCCCCCCCCTTTGCGAAGCAATGTACGCATGCGAGATAAGAGAGCGTTGGCGCAACGTGACAAGCTGGGCGCAGAGCACGGGCAGTTTTTTTGTTTTATTTCTCGCGATTTGATATATAGATACAGTTTTCATATATAGATACGTATACATATACGGTGAATGACAGCAGTGGAGGTAGCGACGGCAAAACGCCAGCCGAGACTGCCCATATAGTTGCTCCCGCAACAAAACACAGTATGGGAGGAGAGAGTGTCAGGGAACAAAAAGGGGTTAAGAACGTCGTAGCTGAAATAAAGAAGAAATCGACATGGGCCGGGCACATAGCACTCACGTGGGATGACCAGTGGCCGTTAGGGGAACTAAACAGAATATAAGATAAGGTAAGCCGGTGGAAGACAGAAAATTAGGTGGACAGCCAATATCAAGAAGTTTGCAGGCATGACACGGCAGCAGAAAACACAAAAAAGGGTTCATATGCGGAACATGAGAGAAGCCTTGTTCTTGCAGTGGACATAGTATAAGGCTGATAATGATGTTTTTATCCAACGTAAAGGGTGACTTAGCGGCCCTTTCAAGCTATATTGTCATTCCACTTTGGGAAGATGACGTGTGCAGGTGGTTGTCCTCTCAATAACATTAGATGACCTGTATCAGTTGACTGGGCGGTATACGAACCCAACAGGTTATAATTGTGGCAATCTCAATGGGGGCGCAGAATGTACAGAACGTAAAAATAGGAAGTGGCCACCTCACTATGGCAAACAAAAAAGTGGAGTGCTTGTACGCAGCTTCAAGTAAATTTGTTTAGAATGATTTTGTCGTTTCTTTCTTTATGTCAATTGCATTCATTGCTCGCCCTCAGAAAGCTATCAGCACCCAACGCAGATTTCTATTCAATCCGACATCGGTCGACCATTCGTGATGTCATGTGACGACGTCTCGATGTTTGACGTCAGAATGACGTCCCAAATCTTGGGCAGCAATGATCTCATAACGAGATCATTAGCTGACATCAATCGATGAGCTGTTCCATTACTCGTGTTGACGCCGAAGCCCATGGTTGCTTTTCGCGCTGGAGAAGGCCGTTATTTTCCGATTAGGGTGCAATGCTTTTTGCAATGTCAGTAAATAGTATTCATCTATTACAAGCAAACTGGTATATGACAGAACACGGTAATGTCGTTTAAGGACACATACTCTTGGAATTCATAAATAGTTCCGAACTGCTGCCGTGTTTCCACCGCCATATATATAATAAAATCAATGAACCATAAGAAAATAAACAAGATCTGGCAGTCACAAGTAACTGATTTTTATTGTTTATTTTGCAATGATTTCTCAACTTGCTGAATAACCTTAGGCGGCACATATTCGGCGTACGAATGAAAGAAATTACTCATCGACCTAGTACAACGGCAGTAGTGGCTGGGGCAGTTACTCGGTGGAGTGCAGTTCTGGAAGAGAAATTACAAGAAACATTACGGGCATTTCTTTCACTAGAAAAAGGTAACACATTTTTCACTTTTTTTTCAAACTATGCAACAACAACTTGCCAAGACAAAAAGAGCCCGCCGCATTTCACACATTTATGTTTTTCATCAATTGTTTTTCGTATGCATTCTGTATTTCTAATGGTTTCTGAAGATGGTACTGGTGAAGGCTGCGATTGGAAGGTGAGGCACCGCGATCATTTCTACTTAGTCAGCCGAAATATGCGAATTCTTTTCTTTTTGCGTTTGGTAGCAGTCACACGACTTCCTATGGGAGGCGTACACTTGTATATTTATGCGAGAAGTTTTAATATGTAGTATGCAATCACCGGCTGACGTAATGGTGGCGATAAGACAATTTTTGTACCATCGAACTTCCACATTCCATGATCTGATAGGTTGGTTTCTACATGCTATGACTTCTAGAACGCGCGTTTTATTGCCATGTTTCTCTCTCTGTGATGACGTTCTTTAGAATATAGAGGTATAAGACCTCGTTGTGGCAGGGACAGCAACGCTATCAGTAAAAATGGCAAGGATATTCTCTGTTTGCCTCACTTTATTGAAACACCCGATCATAAGACACACAACAACCCCTATTGGTAACAAATTATTTTGCAACATATGTTAAGAGCTCTAAGCAGACACACAAACAAGTCTAATCCAAACGTAACCTGAACAGTCTCTCCGGTGAGTATTACTATTAAGGTGTTGGAGAGGTAGATCTACGGCGAGCAGATACGAGGAAGGGGAAGCCGTCGTCAGAAGAGTTCGGCGAAGATCAAGGTGACGCTCAGATGTAGGCACGACGGAGCAGGTAAGTGCTGAAGACAAGACAGACAAAGTCAGACCGTCTTATTCGCGGGCGCGTGGACCAGGGACCACACCAAAGCTCTCGAGAGAAACCATGACCGTGATCTGGAGGCTGTGGTGTCTTCCCGCTGGTTCCATGGACCGTTGGAGCTTCCCCGCTGGTTTCGTGGACGGTCAAGCGACGCAGGCCGCTCTGACTCTTGACCTCTGCCAGGCCCTCGGGAGAAACCACGACAGTGACGCTGGTGAACCGCCTTTAACCTGCTTCCGCGTGAACGAACATTCTTTTGCAAACTGCGTCACGCTCCTTGGGTTGACCCCTCGACCTCTCCTGAAGCTTGCTGGGTTGCCACGTCAACAAGTCATTGACCCCTCAGACCTCCATGGCAACTGCTGATTAATTGACTTTGTTCTTATGTTCTTAGCGTAGCACCCTCGTGCCGCTATTCATCGTATTCATCATCACCCGGTTTCTGTTTGCGGGTGTCCTGCTAGTATTTTTACGTTTATTGTCGCGCACGTTTCCAAAGCACTCACTTGGCGCGCGCACTGCACTCATCACAGTTCACTTGTATGTGTTATATTGTAGCAACACTGCACTAATCACAGTTCACTTGTATGTATTGTATTGTAGCAGCATATTGACTAATGTGTACGGCAAATGGCAGTTGTATGCAGCAGCTGCAGAGAAAAAAATTCCGCAGGTCTCACGGACCTTGGCAATCGATCTTTTGCGAAGCATGTTGATGGAAAAGGACTGTCTTGTAACTTTTTTTGAGCGAAACATTTTGAAACAGTGCTGAAGATATGTACGAATGCGTGCACAGACATACGTTGAACTACCGCGTACGATCTATATAACCAGGTATTAACAGTTGCGTAACGATCCAGATAGATAGAGCCAGATAAATATTACTAACACCAAAAGCAGTAATTTAATATGAAGCGCTGATGCATGCGGGAATAATAGCCCTAGACATTGCTACATAAATGAACTTCAGCAGATGGCACCTAGCTACGATTGACATTAGCTCGTTATCACAGCTCTATCACAGAAGTGCAGATGTAGTGGTTATAAAACTGCATAGCCAGCACTGACCACAATTAACGTTTCACGAAGGTTAGGGTTTATTAGTAAAAGAGTTGCGAGACCAGGCGTACGTGGCTCTTTGGCATACTTGATTGGCACGCAGATTTGCAGGGTTTGATTTCTGCTGGGACCCTGAGGTTTATTCTTTGCATTCATCGGGTCCACGCTGCTGATGTCCGCTTTTTCGAATCTCTGACGCGTCAAAACGTTCCATGTCTCTTCTCGCCATTCCTGGGTAGATATAAAGGGTCAATCACCTCTGACACATAGCCGCATACTTTTGGCAAATACCCGCGGGCGGGTATGTGCCACAGCTTCCAAATTGAGGTACTTTCGGTTCCACTTGCGTGCCGCCGCTGCTTCGCGGTCTCTCACTCCGCCTGTCGGCGAGCCTTCTCGATTGTCGCAGGTTTCGTCGTTGCCCTATGCAAAATATCTTTTTGGCCACTCTTCTTCTTTCACAATATACATTAAAATGACCTCGAATGCAATTCCCTACACTTTCGTCGGTATAAATTGCTGTCAGTTCTCATTCTTATTCTGTATAACGATGAAAACGATCACTTACGTTTACCGTCCTTTTCTTATTTCGCAGAACGAAAATCACATGATGCCTTACAGTGGTATAGTGCGTACCTCGCTTATCAACAGAATGACGAATGTCATAGTAGCACAGTGAGCGCTTACCTATTTCACCAAATTAACGGTGGCTGGTAGTGATTACATTACACCACTGCGCCTAAGCGGACTTGCCAAGGGACATGACTCGAACATTAGAAGCTAGGCGAGCAAGCTGCTAATTGTTCGGAGGCAGCATTTCGCATTGCGATACAAAGAAGCAAGGCTGATAAGTCAGGTCATCAACTACGCTTTCATTAATTTCATCGAAAGAAAAAGCCTCCAGATAATCCTATGCAACTGCCGAGTAGTATCTTTTTTTTTCATACGATATCGGGAAATGTGATCTTGTTGAGGGAGGTAATAAAGAATTCTCAGCAAATTACTCACAAATTGCTTACAATAACCAGCTGCTTTTGGGTCTTTTATTTTTAGAGTATCCGTACCGCTCTGGCCGCAGTGGCAACTGGAAATAGAAAAAAATTGCCCGCAGCTTCCCTCGGGGGAACACTGAGGAGGATGCGGACCATATAATTGGTTAACGGGGTGTTAAAGTGCGACTTACTTGGGTCGATGGCTAAATTGGTTAACGTGGTTGTAGGAGGGGGTGTTAAATGAGTGAACACGTACACACGTATGCGAAAGGGCGGCGCTGGTCGAAGGGACGTCGATCATTGTGTTTGTGGATTCGTTGGAATTCATTTCACCGCGACCTTGGACGTCGACGCGCCGTACAAACCAACCGACGAGCGGCAACTGAGCGAGCGAGCGCCGACCTTGAGTATATATACAGCACGACGGCGTATGCACTGTCAGCTGTTGAATGTTCTCGAAGCGCGACGCCACATGCGCGTCCACTGGAGAATCAGGAGAATTGTAGATGTCGAACGCGGTGTGTAGAGGAGGAAGGGTGCACAGATGGTGGAGGAGTGAAGCGCGCGCGGTGTGTAGAGGAGGAAGGGATGCACAGATAGTGGAAGAGTGGGCGACGGCGCGACGGCGCATGCGCGCGCGTCAGCTGTCGAATGTTCGAGAAGCGGTGCGGACGGCGCACTACAAGGCGCGAGTATAAGATGCTCCGCATCTAAAAAAACAACTAAATGCGAACCATTTTGTTGCGTAGTGCAAACACTCTAAGCATGCATATCTACGTATCTGTCTATCTATCTAGTCTGGGTACTGTTGCCACCAGCACGTAGTGGGTTGACAGCAAGAGCGGCTCTCAATCTGGAGGAAAAAAGAACATCGCGTGCTTCTTTGCTCGAGAGCCAGCCACGACTGACGCATCGTCCTAGTGCTAGCTACCTGGTGGTTTAATAAATCCCCCAGTACTTGTGACTCATCGTGACACTATCACAATCACCTCGTTAACGTGGGATAGACCAAACTCAATATGAGAATTCAAAGGGTTTGACGGTTACGACCGTCTTGTTATGCAAGAATAATGTGAAAATCTCGTCGCGCACGACGTCAAGCCCTCTTTTCCAGACACCCGTGGCACATAGCCGCATACAGTGTGTCGCGATATGTGGACACGTGCCGCAGGTATTTGACAGCCTGTCTCTGCCAAGGAACGTCTAGAAAAGGCACTGGCAATTCAAATACGAGAGCCCCCAAAAAACCCGATATCATCAGCGTTAACCCGACGAATGCAGAGAATATATGTTGACACGATGGCCTTGAATTTGATGTAATATAAGAAAATAACGTTGTGACGTCTGGTTTCGAATTAGTCATGGTGAGGCCGGCGAATTTGTTTTAGCGGTAATGTACAGGCCTCCCTCAGGAACTGTGTGGTCTTTCATATATTTGTTCGAGAATTATTAGAATTTTGTGAATGTCAAGATACACGCGTGATTCTAACAGGCGATTTAAACGTAGATATGTTACCCTCTTCTGTTAACAAGCAAAATCATCTTGACACTATGCTCTGTTTCGGCTATGAGAACAAAACTCACGTGCCCACACGGGTGACTGAAGTGTATGAAACCCTTCTTGGTTTGTGTTTCACCAACTTTAAAAATGAAATATGTGCAGGTGTTGTTGGACCTAGTATCAGTGACCCCTTCCCGGTCTTCGCATTCATAAAGTCTCTTAAAACGGCGCGAAAAAAATCAACCTTATTTATTGCAGGGAAATTTCTACTGAAAAAAATTAAAACTTTTCAAAGACGAGTTATTGCAGCATATCTAAGTGAAATATTACAAATCAATGAACCTGTACGTGCTTATGGCGCATTTATTTTGAAAATAACACAGCTATATAAGCAGGCGTTTCCTCTCGTATTGCTCCAAACAAACAAAAAAGCTAGAAAGCCATGGATAGATGACTCACTTCTAGGAGAATAAAAGAAAGGGATAAACTTTTTAGCAAATTTATTAAACTAAAGCCAATCGACTACTCGCATCAGTTTAGGCAGCTTAGAAATAAATTAGCCTTTGATATAAAGCAAACACGCATCAAGTACTACGAACATGAGTTTTTAGTCTATATGAATGACCCGAAGGCAGTCTGGAATAGTATGAACGACCTTTTATCTTCATCAAATAAAGAGACTATCACCGAGATTCTAATAGAGGACAAATCTTGATCTGGCAAATTACTCGCTGACAAGTTCAACCACCATTTTTTGATCTCTGGGGCTTGCGTAATTTCCGCTAGTACCGAAACAGGCTGTGAATTTTATATTACCGAAAATATTACAGAATCTAGTTTTGGCCCCCAGTAGTGAAACCAAAATACATTCCTTCATTATGAATTGATCTAATAATTCTGTGGCAGGTTTTAAGGTATTGAAGCGAGACCAATAATAGTAGTCTCGCATTATATTAGTAGGCCGCTCTCAGATATATTCAATTTCATTTCAAACACCGGAATATTTCCTGATAAGCTAAAAATAGCCAGGGTCTCAATAATTTTTAGAGGTGGTAATGAAAACTATCTGAATAATTATAGACCTATATCTGTCTTACCCATATATTCAGAAGTGATAGAACGAGTCTTATACGTCAAAATCACAACCTTTTGTAGCCAAGAAAATTTAATAACAAGACAGCAATATGACTTTCGGAAGAAAAAAAAGTACAGAGCAAAGTTTTGTGTCTATCAAGGACAACATAATAGGTAAGTTTGAAAAGAAATCCTACACGCTTCGAATATTCCTGGATTTCAAAAGTGCTTTTGATTCGATCAAACATAAAATTATTCTAATGAAACTAAATCAATACGGCATGACAGGTATTTCACTTAAATTATTACGTAGTTATCTACCAAATTGATTTCAGTATTGTCAGACGCAGCACGCGCTGTCAAAAATGAATAAGATTAAATATGCTGTTCCTCAAAGATCTATGTTAGGCACACTCCTGTTCCTTTTATATTGCCACCTGGTGTTCTGTGCCAGTGAACAGTGGGGCAGTTCTGTGCCGGTGAACGAGGAAGACGAAGACGAGCAACCCGTGCCAGCGGAGACGTCCTTCTTTGTCTCTGAGATTTTTGACAGTCGCGTCCCTTTGTACGTTCCTTCAAGCTCTCAGCGCGTGACAACTGGTGGAGGTGCTGGGTGCCCTATGCACCAAAGCCCTCCCAGTACAAGAAGCTCCAGCCCCATACCGGTGGTTACGCCTGTTCACCGTGCTAGCCGCAGGATCCGTGGACTGGACCCGGAGTTCGGACTTCTCTCAGAAAAGATGACGGCCCCAACTATTCCAGGCAGCGCCGTCCCAAGTGACTCCAACACAGCCGGTATGGAAGGCGCAACGCCATTGCAATATACACTGTTCAAACCACGAACGCCGAATCCCTTTCATGGTGCTGTCCATGAGGATGTCGAAGATTGGCTAGTCCACTATGACTTCGTTGCCGCTCATAACATGTGGGATGACACAGACAAGCTCCGACACGTCTACTTCAGTTTGAATGACGGGGCACGTGTTTGGTACGAAAACCGGGCAGGTGTGTTCACCTCATGGGTGGACTTCAAACGCCGGCTTCTCGAAACGTATGCAATTCCCCAGCCAACTCCCCACCTCCTAGGTTCGGCCAGTGGCCTCCGGAAATTGCTGACTACGTTGCTCAGCAGCGCGGATCAACATCTCCGCACCACTCTCACTCTCCATCACCGCGGCGGTTCCCGCCGAATCATCGCACCTATGCGGGCGTGGCGCAGGGCTGGTCACCTAGCCCGCGTCGGGAAAACTAGCCTCAGCGACCTTCAGGGGCAAGGCCGCTCAGACTGGTCATGCTCAAGACCCCCTATCGACGCAGACTGAAGATACCGACGATACATCGACAACGACACCACCAGCTGATTGCGGAAGAGTTTCCTTAGATATTGCTGTTCTGCTAGATGGTCGCGAAGTCAGCGCTTTAGTGGACACTGGTGCGGACTATTCCATAATTATTGAAAAGCTGGCCACCCTTCTCAAGAAAGTAACGACGCCTTGTAACCGAACGTCAATTCGTACAGCTGGCGGGCATATCGTCATGCCACTCGGTATGTGTACGGCAAGACTGCAAGTCCACGGTTGTAGATTTGTTGCCAGTTTGAGCGTTCTCCGGCAGTGTTCTCGATACCTGATCATCGCCATGGATTTTCTCAGGGAGCATGGTGCTATAATTGACATTCGAAGACGTTTAGTCACCTTCGCGACCACAAACGCCACAACAGCTTACGCCGACCCCAGCCACTCTCGAGTGTCTCTTCGCGTCGTCGACGACGCTGTCATGTTACCACACCGTGCAACTGTTGTGGTTCAGGTGGCGTGGGACGGAGTGATGCACGGTGAAGCAGTCGCAGAAAGCAATCACTCGCTTTTGCTGTCTCAGGGCGTCTGCGTAGCGAGAAGCCTTGTCGACCTTCGTGATGATCACTGCAACGTTTTTGTCACAAACTTCAGCTACGAGCACCGCCACCTTTTTCCTGGAACTGTCATCGCCTACGCTGACCCAGTCACCAATGTCACCGAGTGTTTTGCTTCCGAGGCCATCGGCACTGCTGAAGCGCCTTTCCGCAGCGTCGACATCAATCCAACGTTTTCTGAAGCGAACAAGCAGCGTTTGAGCGAGCTGTTGCTGGAGTTCCCCACATGCTTTGCACGTTCTTCAAAGATACGTCAAACACCGATAACGAAACACCGTATTACCACCTACGATGAAACGCCTCCCATACGGCAGCAGCCTTACCGTGTTTCGCCAGCCAAACGGCACGCGATTCAAACGCAGGTTAAGGAAATGCTTCAGGATGGCGTGATACAGCCTTCAAGCAGCCCCTGGTCATCACCAGTCGTTCTTGTGAAAAAAAAAGATGGCACGCTTCGCTTTTGTGTCGACTACAGAAAGTTGAACAATGTCACAAAGAAAGACGTGTACCCGTTGCCCCGAGTCGATGATTACCTGGACATGCTGCGACGCGCGAAGTATTTTTCGTCCGTCGACTTGAAGAGCGATTATTGGCAAATAGAGGTAGATGAACGTGACCGGGAAAAGACCGCTTTTGTAACGCCGGATGGCCTTTATGAATTCAAAGTGCTCCCTTTCGGCCTCTGTTTCGCTCCAGCCACATTCCAGCGAATGATGGACACCGTCCTGGCAGACCTCAAGTGGAAAAGCTGTCTCGTCTACCTCGATGATGTTGTGTTTTCAGAAACGTTTGACGAGCATCTTCGTCACGTTCGGAATGTGCTCGAAGCCATTAGATTAGCAGATCTCACACTCAAGCATGAGAAATGTCATTTCGGCTACGAAGAAATAAAGTTCCTTGGTCACGTCGTGAGCGCCGTGGGTGTTCGGCCTGATCCTGACAAAACTGCTGCCGCCACCGCTTTTCCACCACCAACTGACAAGAAACGTCTTCAACGATTTCTGGGTCTGTGCGCGTATTACCGGCGCTTCATTGAAAATGTTTCTAACATTGCGGAGCCACTATTACGCCTCACGCGTGATGACACACCATTTGTCTGGGCTGACGAACAGCAGACTGCCTTTGCGAAACTACAGCACCGGCTCTCTTCCCCTCACGTGCTCGGCCACTTCGATGAAGATGCTGACACAGAAGTACGCACTGATGCCAGCAATATTGGTCTTGGAGCTATTTTGGTACAAAGACAAGATGGCATTGAACGGGTAATAGCCTACGCAAGTCGCACACTGTCTCACGCAGAATCTAACTATTCCACATCCGAGAAAGAATGCCTCGCGGTCATTTAGGCAATTACAAAGTTTTGGCCATATCTCTATGGGAGACCATTTAAAGGGGTGACTGTCCATCATTCTTTGTGCTGGTTGACCAATCAACGAGACCCTTCAGAAAGACTAGCACGATGGAGTCTGCGCCTTCAGGAATTTGATGTCACCATCGTGTACAAGTCAAGCAAAAAGCACGAAGACGCCGACACGCTATCACGAGCACCTCTTCAATCCGCCAGTACTAGCGCAGAAGAGGACGGCGCCTTCGTGGCAACTGTCAGCGGACCAGATCTGATGTCTCATCAACAAAATTACGACGATCTAAGAATGATTATAGATCATTTAGAAGGTGGCACCGCGCCCATTCCTAGTCCAATGTCGTGAACGTTGCCATCATTTTACCTAGGAAATGGCGTCTTATACAAATAGAACGCTGGTGCTGGTGACAGATCTCATCTTCTCGTCGTGCCTGAAGCCCTCCGCGATGACGTCTTATTAGCTTGCCACGACGAGCCCACATCTGGCCATCTGGGCTACTCGAGAACTATGGATCGGGTGCGACAACTCTACTACTGGCCTAAAATGTCTGCCTGTGTCAAACGCTACGTGAAGAGATACCGTGAATGTCAGCGTCGCAAGACGCCACATTTGAAGCCTGCAGGCCATCTACAACCGATCGATCCACCACGTACACCATTTGAACAAGTGGGGATGGACCTTCTAGGCCCCTTTCCTTTGTCTTCTTTTGGCAACAAATGGATTATTGTCGCAACCGATTATTTGACGCGTTACGCTGAGACGAAGGCGTTGACACGAGGGACCGCATCTGAAGTTGCCAGTTTTTTATGCATCAAATTGTGCTACGGCATGGCGCCCCGTCATATGTCATCACTGATTGAGGGACATTTTTCACAGCGAAACTCTTGGATGATATCTTCAGGTTGAGTTACACAACCCATCAAAAGACCACTGCGTATCACCCTCAGGGTAATGGTTTAACAGAAAGGCTGAACAAAACGCTAGCCGACATGATCTCTATGTACGTGGATGTGCAGCACAAAACGTGGGACGACATCCTGCCGTACGTAACATTTGCGTATAACACTGCAACGCAGGAAACTACATGCTTCGCACCATTCCGGCTCCTTAATGGGCGAGATGTTACAACTATGCTGGACGCCATGATTCCATATGAGGACATCGACAAGCTCGACCAATTAGCCCCCGACATCAATGAGTACGTTCAGCGTGCTGAGGAAGCACGCCAACTGGCCCGTGCGCACATCCGAACTCAACAGTGCGCAGATGCACGGCGGTACAACATCCATCATCGAGAAGTTAATTATGAACCTGGTGACCAAGTTTGGGTTTGGACACCCATTAGGCGGCAAGGTCTCAGTGAGAAACTTTTGAGGAAGTACTTTGGACGTTACAAAGTACTCAGACGTGTGGGCGACGTGAACTACGAAGTGGTTCCAGACGGAGGCTCACCATCATCCCAGCGCAGGTTACCACGCCCAGAGACTGTACATGTAGTCCGCCTAAAACCGTACTTTACGCGGTGATGCGAATTTTCTTCTTGTGCCAGTGAACTCTTCATGTGAACAGTGAATGCCGTTTATTTTCGATTGCCGGGCGCAGGACGCATTTTCTCTTATGCACTAATTTGTTTAATGTTTCTTTATGTTACCTACTTCGACCCACTGCTGTGCACACTTTCGTTTGAGCATCAGGTCGATGCTCTCTTGGGAGGAGGAGTAATGCCACCTGGTCTTCTGTGCCAGTGAACAGTGGGTCAGTTCTGTGCCGGTGAACGAGGAAGATGAAGACGAGAAACCCGTGCCAGTGGAGACCCTTTTTTGTCTCTGAGATTTTTGACAGTCGCGTCCCTTTGTACGTTCCTTCAAGCTCTCAGCGCGTGACAATATGTAAATGGTATTGTAAATATACCACAAACTAAGGACATGGTCTTATACGCCGACGACACAAACATTATTTTCTCTGGCAAAGATATTGACAGTTTGGAAGAACAAGCAAACGGGTGGCTCTAGCACCTTTCAGTATGGCTAATAAGCTTGAACTGAACATAAAAAAACAAAATATGCTATTTTCGGCCAAAAAACAAATCTATACCCCATGGCATTGAAGTAAAATTTTGAGAAGATTTGATTGGAGGCGTCACGTGTCAAAAGTTTCTTGGTATTATTTTTTATGAAACACTCGACTGAACATATAACATAAAGAAACTTCGCACTAGCCTTTGACGCTCGATTGGGGTAATTTGAAAAAATCAGATGTTTTTTTACCTATTTGGGTAACAAAACAACTGTATTATTCTTTATTATATTGACGTATACATTACTGTTTATGATTATGGGGTAATACTACTAAGACAAACAAATAATGCATTCATAGACTACAGAAAAGAATAATTCGAATAATTGATGGTGTTCTTTCTAGAACGCACAATGCCCCATTCTTTTGCAAATGCAGCATTTTAACGTTTCAGAATATCCTAAGCAAAAAATATTGATGACCATATATGATAAATTGAAATCTAACTCTGTCACATTTCGCGATACATATTCTTGAAGACAGAATATATACAACTTTAGACGCATAACATACTGCAGCGAAAGAATAGGAACGAACTACGGTACACAAAGGCTACAGCATATGATCCGTGAAATGTTGAACGCACATCCCTCAATTACCATCATACTGAAAGAGAGCTGCTCAGTAATCGCGTTTAAAAAGAAAATACACACATATCAAGTAATGCTTCAAAAATAACTTTTCTCTCTTTATATGAAATCACAGAGGTTTTCTTTTTGTTCACCACTTTTTGTTAAAACTGATGTGTATAAATATTTGTTACATTTTAATTTAGTTATTTGTAATATCTTCTTGTTAATTAAGAAGTCTCGGTATTTCTACACATTCTTTGTTTTATTGTCTGCAGAAGAATATTACACTACCAATTAGGTCTAACGGACAGGTCTCGAAGTATCAGTGTTTTGCTAACAATATTTTATGAACTCTTATGAAAAGTCAGAAACTGCCGTTACTTCTTTGTTTCAAATTGTTTTAACGTGTGTACACAATTGACCCTTGTGTGCCTTATTGACGGAGACGAGTGACGGCACCCTGTCAGGCATTATTTGCCTTTTCGCTTACTCTATCCCTTACATGCCACCATGCACCCTGTAACTCATTTAGGATTGATCTGCCAATAAATATACGTTGATTAATCGCCACCGCTATCACGAATGTGGATGCAAGGCTGTATTTGAACGCGCAAGCGCTATGAAAGCATAAAAAAGCAAAAAAATATGTTGCCATCCCAGTAGGAATCAAACCCAAGCATTTTGCGTAACAACGAACCACAGAGCCACGTCAGGTATAGGACTTATTCTGGAAAAAAGATTCCATGTTGGCATCATGTTGGGGAAACGGTGATTTTGGTAGCATTGCTACCTGTCTAGTTTTAAAAACGTTGCATATATACTCCAATGGCTGAGGCGTCACGTCGGTTGTACATGAGTGCCTTCCACTGAAGTGTCTCTCCTAGCACTATCCATCATTCATCAGAGATGGTACTAACTATCATCGCAAGCGCAGGTGCTAACTTTCAGCTTACTGCTTGTGGTCTTGGTAATACCCATCTTGCTCTTCGAACCATTACGCAACTGTGTTGGTTATATAAAAAAATGTTAAGTCTCACGTACAGTAGGAGTCGACGATATGTCAAGCACGAATAAGAAAAAAGTTGATATGTCACTTTAAAAGCAGCACAACGATACGAGATGGACGTAAATTGTGTCGTACATGACGTCCGTGCCATGAATATCATGTTTGCGCCAGGCATGTTTGTTCGTGGTCCATTCACGTCACGTAATACCAAATTTGATATATGTGGAGCTAGCAAAACGGCCGTCAGCACGCTATGAGCGCAGCATGTACTGCGCTCATAGCGCAGCATGAAAAACATGCTGCGCTATGAGCGCAGCATGTTTGGACGTGTCACTTACCTTCGTCACGTAACATTCGCGTCACGTAACACCGAATTCGTTAACGTGAAGCTAGCGAAATGGCCGTGAGTGCGACATGAGCGTGGTATGTAGTGCTGTGCAAGTATGATAATCATGTCATGACAAAGATGACATGTTTATCATACTTGCACCACTCATATACCCACCCTCCACCCCTGAAAAAAATTCTGGCGATGTGCCTGGTGAAGCCCCGGTTTTCAGCACTAGGTTCTGCCTGACGTGGCACTGAGTCATTTCACAATTACTGGTTTTACATGTTTGTGCTTCTTAATGAGATAGAACGTGCACGTTTGGCTTGGTTTTACCACAGTGTTTGTTTCACATATGCCGCACATTGTGCCACGCGGGATCATGGTGATGGAAGAGTTTAATGAGAGGTTAAACGCGTTTCGCAATGTGTCAATTGCAGTGGTTGTTCTCGAAGCACAAGCGGTCAGGAACGTCGCCGCTGATGTCACAGTGCCACCGGAGAACATTAACTCCAGCCGAAAGCGAGCATCCGCCACGGCGAACGCGCTCCCGGAGTAATCATGTTGGTGCCGCAACGCCACTTGTTCGGCGCAGGCACTGTGCCATGTCACCTATAGGCAAAAAGAAATTAGGTGAATTTTTCACTTCTTCAAGAACCGCACATTCATTGTTCAGCACGGCGTTGTCGAAATCATTTGACATTGCGAGCCAATTCGTCAACGTGGTTCCGGATCCGCCCACCATGGGGGCTCGGATTCCCGTTCGTGATTTAGCGTGGCTTGAAAGGCTGAAGAAACCGTCGATACGCAGTTTCTGCGTTCTGGAGGCGTCCTTCATAGAGAGAGACAGTAACGAAGACTCGCTTATTTTTGCGCTTTTTTCTTTAAGAACTTCTACATGCCGGCCCTTGGCCTGCCGGGCATGTTTTTGTGCCAGGACTGCTCCATCGACACGGTGAATGCGAGGTCTCTTACTTTTCCACTGTCGGCGTTCTTCTAGATTCGTCCGTGACATAACCATATGAAAGGTTCCAGGAAAAGACTAATGCGCCCGTGCTCGGCGGCATGCCTGCGACGAGGTGGGCAACGTCACTCAACGCAGTCAACGGCGCACGGGCTTAGTTACGACGCTGAGAATGACGCAACTGAGGGCACAGCCAATGGAAAGCACTCGTGACACCGCTGCCGGACAGTTTTTCGTTTCTCCAAGCAACATACAGCTTGCGCTGTAAAAAAGACAATATTAGTAAAAAAAAAAGCATCCCGGAGATAACACGATTCTTACTTGGACCTTTTCGTGAGAGTCCATTATTTATTCTGATCGCGCCACGGGTGCTGGGCATTACTCGGCGAACAGAACCAAAGCCGGCTTTGTCGGAGGTTGATTCATAGTAACATGTCTAATAAAGTGTTTTAGAACAGTAAAATAACAACCAAACGTTACACCGAATGTCAATATTTGTGCGTTATTTCTCCATCTGTTGTTGTGTTCCTCGTTTATTTATGATTTCTATAAATGTTATTGAATTTTTCTTTGTGTTGTCATCCTGTACCGGCCCGAAGTGTCACGCGAAGAATGGGCTAAGTCAGGAGACGCTGCCTTTACGGCCTATTAACGGACATTTTGTGAAACTGCCCAAATAAATGAAATGAAAGAGCGTAACGAGTAAGTCGTTCAATCCGTTTCATTTTTTTTTTTGCGAAAGACTCAGCCTTAATACTTTATTGCCATCAAGTACACTTCTCGGAACAATAATTAGTGGCGTAGTGAGTACCTCTTTACTCGAAAAAGTTATGATTTAAGTCGTAGTGGATGACATATGCAAGAGGTGTCTCAGTTTCCCCAAGAGTGTTTCAAAATGCTGTAGAAAGGCAACATTTATTTAGTGCGTGCCTTGATGACCAACTTTGGGAAGTCCAGCTAACTGTAAACGCCACCTAGCCCCTCTAGGGTCTGGCCGCCGCCTGAGGCAGGGGGGCTCCGGTGGGGCTCTTCTTACAGCCTCAGCATGCCTTGGCTCCAGCAAGAACAAGATTAAGTATTGCCTCTCTTTCTCTCTACAGCTTTTGGTGTGACCACTCTGCGCGTTCCCTGCAATCTGTTTGTAACCTGTTAACAAATCTCTACTTGAAGTCTGGTAAAATGTCTCGGTATTATCAGTGTTGCGTGTGTAATTTTGTATAGCCATGCCATATGTTTGGAATACCCTGCACCTATGAGTTATTTCCATGACAACAGAACGTGATCGTGACAGCGACGGCAAAAAAGTAATTGAGTCTACTGATATTATTTTTATTTCAATAATACTATCTGTATCGTTGTTTCACAGAATGCAGCACATAGGACAGCATATATGCATATGGGACAGTGAAGTGTGTTTCATTTCAATGTTGAGTTATTACAGCCGATTGCACTCGAGTGCACGGACATGACTGTACACTCAATGCAAAGTATCACTCAAGAAAGCAGACACAACGGTTCAATGCGAATCACGCTGTAACATTACAACTGTATTCTAAGGTGATGTCTAAAATAACTGATGGAAATATTTTCTATGCATGACAGATTTGTGAAAATGGTTACATCATGAAGTTAGTTGTTTCGGAACTTTTTCTTCTCACAACTGGTAATTCTCTTTCACAATTTTTGCTTATCAAGCAAGAAGAAAACATCAATATTAATGGCACTATGGCAGGCAAGCAGGACATGAGATTCCAGCCACGTCGATTCTGTGACATCTTTTTGCTTAGTCAATCATCTGATCCTTTCGAAAGACGAGAGTGGAAGGAACTTAGAAGGAGTAATTTATGGGGGCAAAGCTTCCTATCCCGTGCGGCGTGCGCCCCCGATGTACGGAGTAAGAATGGTAGGTAGCCGCCTTCACGGCCAGACTACAGGAGTGGCACGAGCGCACCCTTTTCAATAGAGGAGGAAACCCGCACACGTTAGTTGTTTCTGAATAAATAACACACAGAGACGAGTATTGGTGACTAAATATCCAATGAAATTTGCCTTGAATTTGATGCTTATAAAAAAAAAACTAGTATCAGAAGGATGCACTTTGAGCACTGTCTGACCACAAAGGGTTGCCACGTTAAACTCGCTGGGCGTAAGCACCTTCGTTTTAGCAAGGTTTAGGGAGCGTTGGGCCGCAGTGCCATGAATATAGGGAACTAGTACATATCCATGAACAATAGAGGTGGTGAAAGTTGGGAAATAGACATGAAGCGCAGGCCGTAAGAAAGTGCGCAAGTGCCACTTCTCGTTTAGTCCTTGGAATGTCCGCTGGATGGCGGTACTTCTATATACTTCTATATGACTCTTTCGTTTCGGAATATCATG
>NW_023612716.1:0-56309 GCF_013339725.1 Rhipicephalus microplus | reverse complement strand
TTTTAAGCTCCCTGATAAATTACTAAATTCAAGTGGAGCCCTTATACTTTTCACGGCTTCAATTTTTATTGGATTCACAAAGTAGTAACTAACAGAAAATTTTCAAATCAATGACCTTTTTCATAAGTTCAACTTTAGTGGAGTCTCATCACGTTGCTTACGTGCACAAATAACAGTTCCGTACATGCTCAATACATCCCTAACGATTGAACACCTTGTGCAGCTCGGTCTAATGGAAGCATGCAATGCCCAGGTGTACGCTGGTATCAGAGGAATTCCAAGAGAAGGGAAGTGCATCAAGAGGGGCAGCAGTAGGGTAGTAGGAAGTAATAGCAAGCTTTAATAATATTTTCGCAAATATCATTTGGTAGATTGTCTGGCTTGCTACATTAGGTGTCAGATGAAGGCTGTGTTATTGCATATACATACAAATATACGTACAATGACAGAGTTCACATATGCACAACTACACAGCCCCAAATGCACTATATAAACAAAAGAGAACTTTTAAATTTTCAAAGCCGCATGAATGAATGACAACCCTCATTCTAGTAGTAAAATTCTTTCAGCTAAGATGAAGCTGAGAATGTATGTCGAACGTGAGCTTTGCCATGTTGTGAGCTCTGCCAATCAGCTTGAGCTGTTCTCCGGCGTCGAGCTGGACAGCGAATACTCATATTTTAAATTTCTAAGAGTGCTTTTCTGTTCCGCATGAAACAACTGCACTTTTGAAACGATTGGACAATGTACCGCAGCTCCAAGCTCAAGTCATATTCCAAGTACAGTGCTGCTGTTAGAATCTTTCGTTCTGCGTCGTAACGGAAACAGCCACAAATGATGTGTTTTGAACCTTTCCGAGTGTTACATAATCTTCAATTTAAAACCTCCTGAATCAATCCCTTTTCTTTTTTTTTCAAAATACGGGTAATTATCAACATATTATGTGCTGAACTAATGATTTCAGTACGGCCAACTGCACCAGTCAGACTTGGCATCTTATACTACTCAGTCAAATGAAAAGCAAGGGAAGGCTACATAAGCAATGGTCATTAAGTGTCACCACCCAGATTCCAAGAAGGCAAACGAGCGAGGGGGAGGCGGAACGTTAGGTGGAAAGATGAAATCGGGAAGTTGGCGGGGATGACCTGCCAGAAATCACAGAACCGTGATCGATTAGTGAAACATGCGAGAGGCCTTTGTTCACCAGAAGGTGTGCTCCAGATTAGGACGATAATTGCTGAATACAAAAATGCCACTCTTTTTTCTCTCTCTGCGAGTAGAATAGCAGTAGCAACCTCGTAAGGTTGCACGGGGCCTCTGTGTTTAAGTTCACGCTTTCTCATTGTTATTTCCAGTTTAGCAGAAAAAAAAAGCCAATATGTCTTGTGTACTGAAAGCTGGTTCCTTCCTGTGCGCGAAGTTCTCTATACAAGAATGAGTGCGGGGCAAAGTTTAACTTTGAATGAGGCACGCGACGTTCCATGTTGACGAGTAGTCGTGCCTGGAAAAAAATTATTACGAGAAGCTGAAATGACCGTACCGTCTATATTAACGCTGCCACAAATGTCTTCTAATAAACGGGGGCAACAGGCCTAGCTGCTGCTTACCGCTGCAAACAAAAAAAGCAAGGATATCTGGTGAAACTGACACAAAAGGCCAATGCGAGCGTAACTGCGGCTCAGTTGCTGTTAGTGCAAGCGCAATCAAATGACGCCGGGAAGTAAGCTGCTTCCATGACTTTCAGATATTGCACACGGTGTGTTGGGATTGTCATGGCGTTACAGCCACTGACTTATTTCTGTAAAGAGGTAGAAAGATATATTGCACTGCTTTCTTAATTTTTGACTTCTTTCGGTATTTGAAAATGACCTTGCAAGCTTTTTTGCCCACTTTGCAATATAACAAATAACTTCACTGTGGAACTTGTAACTTCTAATGAGACTGAAAAAAACAACAAGGCTAACCTAGGCTACTTCTTCAGAAGTGCAATCAGCATTTTTAACGTGTCAACATTCTACGTAAATTGAGTGATTAATAAATCAGTGGCATCAATATTTTACAGCGAAAGCTGTTATGAGACGAAAACAAGGGTTGTCGTCTCATAACCGGTGTCTGTATCCCCTATGACGAGAAATAAGAAAAAAATAAATAAAAATGACGCGGTCGCAAGAAGATTCAATATCGAGTCCCCTGCGTGTTAGTCCAGTATTCTACCACTGAGCCACTACTTTAAACTTCGTTATGGCCCCATTGCGGTGGTCTAGTGGCTAAGGTACTCGGCTGCTGATCCGCAGGTCGCGGGGCCAAATCCCGGCTGCGGCGGCTGCGTTTCCGATAAAGGCGGTAATGCTGTAGGCCCGTGTGCTCCGATTTGGGTGCACTTTAAAAAACCCCGGTGGTCGAAATCTCCGGAGCTCCTCACTACGGCATCTCTCACAATCATATGGTTGTTTGGGACGTTAACCCCACATATTATTCATACAATCAAGCATAAAACTCTTTTGTGAACTGACTTTAGGTGGGAAGTCATGTCACGTACGAAACCGATTTAATATGTGTAATGAGTGTCCTTAGAACAGCAAAAGAACAACTACGCGTCGAGCATTGTGAATAGCGTGACCAGTGGGTTTTCGAATGCTCCAAGCCATTACAAAGTTCAGATATAATTCTTTCAACGTGCTGGGGTTTCTTTAACGTTCACCCAAATCTGAGCACACGGGCCTACGAAATTTCCGCCTTCATCGGAAATGCAGGCCACCGCAGCTGGAATTCGATCCCGCGACCTGCGGGTCAGCAGCCGAGTACGTTAGGCCACTAGACCACCGTGGCGGGGCCTGAAAAGGTAAATAGAAATAGTAATAAATAAATTCAGCAGCTCACACACATCGTGCACATTGGTTTGATGCGAAGCAGTGGGATAGTAGCTGTTCATTTGGTATATTTTATATGAGTGAAGTGTTAGGAGATGAATTGACCTGTATGAAGTCGACTTCTGCACATCGTAGGCTTCCGAGACATGTCAACTACACTGGCGTTTAAAAGCGACTTAGGGTCTCGCCTAAGTTCAGCTCTCACGCTAGAGCATAGACGCTTTATCAGGTTATCAGTATTATCGAAATGAAATGCTCTTCACGGTGAGATGATGTGAAGCTACCTAACTTTCGTTATAGTGTCCGGCTGGGTTAGAGCAAATGTAGCTTGCCCAATCTAATGAGATTCTAAAGAGAAAAGAAGAGAACGTGAGCCCCATATCTGTCTGCATCTAAGTGCGACGCCTCAGCAGTAGCTCACGGAGGGATGATGGTAAGGGGGAATGAAAAGGATAGGGATTAAAAAGTAAATAGATAGAGGAAGGGAGAGAGCAGAAGTAAAGACAGGAGACGGGAAAGATGGACACGGTCGCAGGAGTCCCAAACGGGGCACCACTCAACGAGAGCTCTTGTCGGCGTCAGGAGATGTAGGTGAGCCAGTCGGCCAGTGCTGCGCTGTCGTCGGAGATCGCAACGGCACAACCAGTCGTCATGAAATCCAGAGAGCGAGTCCAGCTTGCTCAATCGTAGGAATACACGTGCATTGTTTAGAAGATTGCTGTGGGAGTGGAGCTCTCTCTCTCCCTCTCTGACACTGTAAACCCAATTAACGTAGAGACGACCATGTCATGAGCGTACATGGGCAATATACGGTACTTCGGTATTTAAAATTAGGTAACCAGCACTAAAACACTGCAGAAGCAATTGACGTTGCACAGACTTGATGCCTCGAGATAATTTTCCCGAAAGAGTTCAAGCTCTAGCGTGGCTCGGTGGTGGAGTACTTTACTTCCGCGCAGAAGGCCTGGTTTGGCATTCTTGCTTTTGTCGTCAATTTCATTTTTTGAAGTAGTATGTTCAACGCAGCCACTGCTGCCTTTTAATGATTTGACGTTTATATTACGAATGTTATTTCTCACCCTTCTGCGTAGATAAACTGTAAATCACCGAAGGCCCCCGCCTCCGCATTACAACTTGTTGTGTACGAGGATGTGCCACTTGTGAAAGGGGTAGTTGGTTCCATGCTGTATAACACACAATTTTAACCTATTAGCGTTAAGGACCTCATTTCGCAGCAATTCTGGCATCGGCGTCAGTGTCGGCGTTGGTTTTTGTGACCAAAAAATTGACAACGATGCCAATAAAAGATTATTTGAATGAACTACAAGAAATTTCGAGGTCAGAGTGGGCATTGAACCAGGGTGTTAAGATTTCTGCCTACGCATAGTCACTGTCGTAAGACGAATCAAGTGGCTTGGGTGTGGCGCTTGTACTCACTACCTGAAACGCAATGAAACGCTCAAGTACCATGTCCGCCGTGTAAGGTTGACTGAACTGTAGTGGACGGTCCAACTGCTACCTTGCATTTCGTGATCCATGTCTTGCACTTCATTTTTAATATTATTGTTTTTCATAATGCTCCCAGGAAACTACACTAGCTCAGGTTCCTATTTTAAAATATGCTTCTTAGAAAGTTATCTGGACGCTTTCTTTATACAGGGGGTTTCAATAAACGTGTCCATATTACTGAAAATACACAAGAAGAATGTATCTGCAAATTATCTGCTGCGTTCCCTTTACTGTGGCAGAAGACATCTTGTGATGAGTACAAACAATAGTTATGACAATATGTGAAAAAATTCCGTCAATTAACTTTTCAGCCAGTGGATATAGGCGGTCGAGTTCAATGAACAAATCCATGTCCTACCTGTAAACCGGACGCTCACTTGGTTAACCTCCTTGCCTTTCCTTGAAAATTGACTTGCTGAGCATACTTGAAAGAAAACGAAAAGAGAGACAGAAAAAATTCTCACTATCTGAATCTTTGGTTTCTTTCTTTTTTTCAATATACTGTCTTCATTCTACAACTTTTTGCCCATTTTTTGTTGTAAGCAATAGTGCGGTTATTGTCCACATGAGACTATATGTTCTCTTGGCCAATCCCCGAGAGCGGGTATGAGCCATGGATTCTAGGCTACAAACAAACAAAAAGCGCATACTAACAACTGTTTATTGGAGTTTCATGAACGTCAATAAACAGTGTGTCGTCCACGCTCTTAACTATCTCTCATCTCGTTTTCCTTCAAGTTTGCACAGCAAGTCGATTTTTCAAGTATGAACCAACTAATCTGCAAAAAAGTATTTCTTTTCCTATTGTTGATTTTTCTCTCTCTTTCTGTATGAAAACCAGCCACTGGTAATCTCCGCGGAGCGATAAAATCTTGCTAATTTAGCTAGCGAAACTGCAACCGACCCACCAAGAGTGCATCTGCCATTCCAAAAACACCCTCAATGACAACACTGTTTCTCTCATTTGGAAAGGAGATGAGCCCGCGTCGTTGAGCAGCCATGCGGCAGGAAAGGGTCTCCGCGAACACGAATTATTTACATTGATGGTTGATAACGGCAAAAGGAAAAGTGTCTTCATTGAGTGCGTATTCGAAGTGAATGGTAGATGTGCTGTTTGGCGCGTTAGTTGAGGTTTCGCCAGCTAAATTAGTCGAATTGCATCGGTTCGTGGTGATTGCAACTGGCTGCCTTAAAAATTTTGAAAGTAACGATAGTCTATTCGCACGAATGATTTGAATTTGCTCATTTGACTGGACCGCTCATTTCGTCTGGTTAAAAAGTTACTTTTTCCTATGTCTACGTTTGCTGTGGTAATTAATATTCGCACGCATCTTGAGATGCCCTCGGCCACAGTAGATGTAATGCCACGGGTAGGGCGCTGGCGCTTCCTCCCTTTATAGTTTAAACTATATTGGACATATTTCTAGCAACACTTTGCATAGCATATATCATCTCGTGAAAGAGAGAACATGTTGATTTTTGACATCAGAACAACACGCGGTATATGTGCAAAGTGCCACAGACAGTTGTAGTGTGCTAACCGTAAAACTTAATGGTAATTTCTCTCAAAGCTGCTTCTGTTCCACAGAAAAACTCTATAGATTTCCCTTCTAATATATTTTAATAATTTTGCTCATATCATGCTCCTTAGTCGTGAATCATGTAGACGACGTTCCCATTTGGTTGCATGTTTGTGCCATTATTTCATGATGAAAAACGTCAAATTATTAGCCAATTTCAGCGAAAATTACAACACTAGTGCTTATTCAAACGTAGTAATCAAATTATTCATGACTAACATTAAATTGTTTATATGCGCAGTATCCTCCTTAGCACAAGAAAAGTTGGTACCATCAGGACGAAAACCATAAATCACAAGCATTGTGAATAGTTGAATGGCAGAAGCGCCACAGTTCAGGGAGTGAGTTATATTTCGATTATAGGCTACTTTTACACGATGAAAGACGGCGCACTTTTATTCAAACTAACAGAAAAGAATGCTCTTCGCAGCCTTAATAACGAAAATAAACATATTTTTATGGTGTTCTACGTATATCCCCCTTCCTCCCCCCTCCTCAGATATCCACCTTGTTCTGGGTGCAGATTTTATTTCATAGTGCTGGTGAATTTTTGGTCAGAAACATTACGACGTGTACATTTAGCACATGCACTCTCGAAGCGCTAACCAATCAAGATGAAGGTGAAAAAAAAAAGCGTTTGCAGTTTTTTTGTGCTGTTGATTGGTGTAGCTCTTTTTTTACACAGACTCATCCTTACGGGAACGAACGAGCCGCTGGAACTCTCAGTTAGGAATGCATCTTTGTTTCCAACATCATCCTCGCATGACTTCTTCGTAATCAGAACCTTTCCTTGTTCAACGTTGTTTCTAGAGTTCCTTTCGCCACAGATATGCTAACATACAGAAGAAGCGCACTTGCGCAGGCAGCATCATTAGTAGTGAAGATAAAATTGCCAACGTTTCTTTTTTGTGTGTGATAAAATTATATGAACACTCCCGGCTGGATTTCGCCGCCGGCGTTGGCGTGGGCGTCAACGTTGGCGTCAATGTCATGCACCGTATATGTATACGTATCTATATATATATATGAAAGCGCAAGAAAGAAAAAAATCAAGAAAAATACTTTGGCGCAATGAAATCGAACGTGGGACCTCCGCTTCGTGAGTGCGAGGCGTTAACCACAGAGCCACCGAGGGGTACCATCTTGAAAGGTTAAACGGCAAGCTATTTGTGTCTACATATAGCGCTGTTGACGGGCATCTCTGGGATTGATTGATTGATTTGTAGGGTTTAACGTCCCAAAACCACGATATGATTATGAGAGACGCCGTAGTGGAGGGCTCCGGAAATTTTGACCACCTGGGGTTCTTTAACGTGCACCCAAATCTGAGCACACGGGCCTACAACATTTCCGCCTCCATCGGAAATGCAGCCGCCGCAGCCGGGATTCGAACCCGCGCCCTGCGGGTCAGCAGCCGAGTACCTTAGCCACTAGACCACCGCGGCGGGGCAGGGCATCTCTGGGAAGAACTATCGTGTTTTCAGCATTATCTGCAGGATGGCGCAATGAGCGCGCGGAGGCTCTCATCTCACGCGTGCTTTGGTCCGCGTAGAGGAAGTGAGTGGACGATCTCTCGCATGCCCTTAACTTTCGGTGGGGAGGATCATACGCCTTGGTTGGCGTTAGGCTTAGAACGATTGTGTTGTAGTTACGGGGTGAACATTGGTCACTGCAATCGTTGCACAGCCTCCGTTTGCGAAAAGGGCGCGCTTTTAAAACACAGTGAATTAACAACTGAGACGCTTGTTTGCGTTCATCTGTACCTGTGAGTACATTTTGTGCGTGATTTGTGCTTGAGAAACGCGGGGCACGTTTCGATCAGCTTGCTATTCTGAGCGTGACCTTCCAATTTGTTGCTATCACGTTCATTGCTTCACCTTTGTGGCAAATGATGATGAACAAACTTTATTTAATTAGCAGAAAGACCCTCCTCTCATTTCCGGTGCGAGAGGAGAAGGTAGGACCAAACCTAGACGACGGCCATGATCCCATGGGCCCTGGCGGCATCTTCGGCCTGCCGTATGAAGCGGGCTTGTAATTTAGAGTCAAAGCTGAGGAGCGCGGTATCCCATGCACTCCCGTCTTGAAATTCACCTCTTATAGGGGCCTGCGGGCATGCCCATAGAATGTGGCTGAAGTTCGCCCTGTTGTGGCAAAATTTACACTTGTCCGAATGAAGTTCTGGCACGCAGTGGTTCATTGTTACTGGAATAGGAAACGTATGGGTCTGGAGTAGGCGTCACGCCACCACCTGTAAGCTATGAGTTTGTACAAAATTAGACGTGTATGTCAAAGAAGTACGTCCTTTTCCAAACTTAAAACTACAATTAAGGAAGGAAAATAGAGGGAAAAGAAAAGCAAGGAGGTTAAGCAGCCTATAGGCAGCCGATTTGCTACCCTGCGCATGGGAGAGGGATGGGGGAGATGAAAGAGAGCAGAGAAGGAAGAGAGAAACAGCACATTCGGCAGCACACGCGCGCACACTCAGTCATAGTCCAGTCTTGTCTTTTGCGGTGTGTGACATTGCTGTTACAGTCGCTTGTTCAAGTTGGTGTCGCGTAGGAATTTCAACAGAGCTTTCGGCGACTTCTGTTGCAATGTCTTCTCTCGGGCACTTGACAGAATAGTGTCCACAGACATTTGGCTGTTGTCGATGCGCGCAAAAGCGGACGCCAGTGACTGTCTCTGGATTTCATACAATGGACAGTCACACATGATGTGGTGTAGCGTCTCTTCGCAATGACAGGCATCGCAGAGAGCGTTGTCGGCCATTCCTATGACAAAGGAGTAAGATTTTGTAAATGCCACTCCTAGCCGCGATGAAGAAAGGTGGCTTCTTTTCGGTCGAGTCCAGTAGGCATGCGGAGAGCCATCAAAGAGGACAGGTGGTGTTGACGATTCGTATCGATGCTTGGTGGGCACCATAGTGAAAACGTGATTTCACGCGCAAGTCATCGAAGATTACTGGCAGCATCGGTCCTCGAAAGTGGTATGACTTCTTCTCGTGTTCGTTCAAGGGCTGCCCGCGCGGCAGTATCGGCATGTTCGTTCCCTATGATGCCGCAGTGACTTGGTAGCCATTGAAGCGTCACATGATGCCCTTTCTCGAGTAAAGTGTGGAGAAGGCATCGAATTTCGAAAACAAGCTGTTCGTACGGGCCGCGACGCAGTGCTGAGAGCACAGATTGTAGGGCAGCCCTTGAGTCGCTGAAGATTGACCATTGTTGCGGTGGTTCCCGATTGACCACACAAAGTGCAGCGCGCAAAGCAGCTAGTTCCGCTGCTGTAGATGCCGTATAGTGGTCAGTCCTAAAGCTGATGGTAACACCTCTTGCTGGGATAACTACTGCCCCTGATGAACACTGGTGGTTTGTGGAACCATCGGTGTATACATGTATGCTGTCTGAATATTTCCCGTGCAAAAGAAGAAGAGACAGTCGTTTCAGCACGGGCGACGAAAGCTCACATTTCCTCCGGATCCCTGGTACACTAAGATGCACTGTGGGTCGAATAAGACACCAAGGTGGTATGGATGGTTTAGATGCATGAGTGAAGCCCGAGGGAAGTTCATCGTTGTATTTCACAATCATTTTGGCGAACGATGCTTGGCGCCTCTCTGAAGGCAACAGTGCAAGGTGATGGCAGGCAGCACGTGCGAAGTGTCTGATGTGCGTTCTCAGGACTTTTACAACAATGTGAGTTTGTATCGGATAGTCACCAGCGATTGCAATTGTTGCTTCTGTTGACGTACATCTGGGCAGACCGAGGCACACTCTCAGCGCTTGGGCTTGTACTGCCTGTAAAACACGAACATTGGTCTTGCAGGTATTGCTAAGCACGGGCAAGCTATATCTGAGGAAACCGAGAAACAGGGCCCTGTAGAGCTCCATCATTGCGTCTACTGACATCCCCCACGTCTTTCCTGCCAGGAACTTGAACAGTTGGGAAATAGCGGTCAGGCGCTTCTTCATATAGGTCACATGCGGACTCCAACAGAGGTCCCTATCAATAATGATGCCCAGAAACCGGTGGGTTTTGGTGTAAGAAATCGGTCACCCCCAGATTGTGATGACATAAGGGGTCATTGCTTTGTGAGTGAAAGCCACCAGCGCACATTTTTCTGGTGATATGCTGAGACCTTGTTTGAACAAGTAGTTGGCAATCATAGTTGCTGCTTTTTGAAGCCGGAAACGTATCTGAGGACGTGTGACTGCCGATGTCCAGACACAGATGTCGTCTGCGTATATTGAGATATTAATGGTGCTTGGCAAGTATTCAGCTAGGCCAATTAGTGCAAGATTGAATAGCGTCGGGCTAAGAACTCCGCCTTGAGGAACACCCCTCGAAGTATAGCGTCGCGTAGTTGGGCCATATTCTGTTAACACAAAGAATGATCTTGCAGCCAGGTAACTTGAAATCCACCGAAAGACTCGACCACCAAGGCCAACCACCGCAAGAGCACCCAAAACGGCTTCATGTACTACATTATCATAAGCGCCTTTCACATCTAAAAACAAAGCTGCAAATAATCGCTTACGGGATCTTTCGTGCTGAACGTACGAAACTAGATCAACGACATTGTCAATAAAAGAGCGGTCGCGTCGGAAACCAGCCATTGAATTCGGATAAATCTTGTAGTATTCAAGATACCACTCCAGGCGGCCCAGTATCATTTGTTCCATTATCTTCCCTACGCAGCTGGCCAGTGCTATTGGGCGGTATGAGGTGAGTTCGAGTGGGGATTCGCCCTGCTTCAAGATGGGTAACAAGCGGCTTACTTTCCAGCCATCAGGAACATTGCCATCCTGCCACGAGATGTTGTAGAGGCTCAACAGTTCTCTCCTTGCACCTTCCCCAAGGTTGCACAAGGCTCGGTACGGAATACCATCTGGTCCCGGAGAAGTTGAACGCCTGCAGAGAGCTAATGCCGCCTCGAGCTCCTCCATTGTAAAAAGGAGGTCCATGTGGTAGTCACGGGAACGGGGGACGTCACCTCTCACTGGAGAATCTGGACGAGTGGCTTAGTTGGCGATCTGCGCACAGAAATTTTCTGCGACATCGATGTCTTGCCTCCTTTGAAATAGCGCGAGCGCTTTGAATGGAAAGCGCTGTTCCGTAGGGTGACGCAGACCTTGCACAGTTTTCCAAATGTGCGAGAGTGGCTTGCGAGGGTCCAGTGACTGGCAAAACGTTGTCCATCGTTCCGACGCTAATCTATCTATGCGACGCCGAATCTTCTTTTGCAACCTCCTGGCTGACCTAAGATCGTGAATTGATTTTGTACGCCGATACCGACGCTCCGCCCGGCATCGCAGTGCTCGGAGTCGCTCCAACTCTATATCAAAGTCGTTTCGTGTGGAAGATATCGTCACCGTGCGATTGGCGTTTTGCATTGTGCTCCTAATTGTTTCCTCTAACCCAGATCGTAGGCCATCGCTGCAAGCATCTTTCATGTCAGATTTGAAGTTTGTCCATTGGACTGCTCGAATGGTCGTCCATGGACCATAACTAGACAACCCTTTGATGTTAAGGTAGATTGGAATGTGATCACTTCCTCGTGTCTCAACATCTGGAAACCACTTGACGTATCTCGCGAGGGAGTTGGAGACAAAGGCAAGGTCGAGACAGCTGCCGTATGTCACCCCTCGAAGAAAAGTGGGGCTGCCGTCGTTCAGGAGAGTAAGGCCATAGTTGTAGGCGATGTTTGCTAACCTGCGTCCTCTTGCATTTGTCCGCGTACTTTTCCATGCGTGATTGTGCGCATTGAAATCACCTATGAAGACCCATGGTGCAGGACATACTCTCGAAATATCCGCTAATCTCCTGTAATCGAGATTATTTGACGGCGATATGTAAACGCCTATGAGAGTAAACATGAGTTTGTTCTTTTTCACAGTGATGTAGACATACTGATTGTCATCGTGAGGTGCAATTGGTTGCACAACATACGTCAGTTACGACGAACAAAGACGATGATTTTGCTGCACGCACCGGTCGTTGAAGACATGACAGCTTCGTACCCCGATAGTCTTATTGGTTTCGACAAATTGGGTTCACAGATGACGATGATTGGAAACACAAACTGACGAAAATCTGAAAGGCGTGATTTTAGTCCTCTGGCGTTCCATTGGATGACGGATGCAGCCTTGACTTCTTAACGAAATGTTGAGGTGTGAGTAGCCATCTTCCTAGTTGAGAGATTCAAGCACTGGGCTAAGGGCGTCCAATAGTCCAAGTGCGCTTCGAGCAGATGGTGTCTTCATGTAGACTAATATCGCTCGGATGGCTTCTATAAGAGAACGCAGCACCGAGATCACTTGACGATCAGTTTTAGGCAAATCTTCTATGATCGGAGACGGCTCATGTGTGGCCACAACCTGCACAGGTTCCTTGGCAGAAGAGCGCGTCGGGAGCGTGGGCCATTTCTCCAGAGAAGGAGGCTTCTCTGTTTCTTTCGTAGAAGTGGTGGGCCCTTTCGCGGCGCTACTGGATGGAACCGCTAAAGAGTGGGAAGGAGCGTCTCGGGAATGTGCCTTCTTTGAAGACTTTCGATGATGCCGACGTCGACGCCGACGGCGGACTACTTCGGCTGCCTCCCTGTGTGTCGAGTTGTCTCGGGCCATTTGTCTGAGAACCGTGCGCTCCTTTTGGATTCGAGGACAGTCTTTCGACGAGGCAGCATGAGGACCACTGCAGTTGGCGCACTTCAAAGTAGTCGCCCGACAGGCGTCTTCAGCATGAGGTTCAGCGCAGCGGGGACACAGTCGTTAATTGGGGCATACGCCCTTGACGTGTCCTAGCCTGAAGCACTGATGACATTGAAGGAGCTTTTGGATGAATGGTCGAACCGGATGTCGAAAATGTCCAACTTTAACGTGGGATGGTATGCAATCTCCCTTGAAAAACACTTTTACGCAGCGCGTATTTCCAAGGCGCCGCACTTGCGTAATGACAGTTCCCTCGTGTGCAGGCTTGATGAGGGTAGACAAGTAAGCATTAGAAATGGCAGTGTCGATGTCATAAATTACACCGGCAATTGATTTGTCATCCATCGGGTTATAGGGGCGCATTTTAATGCCACCTAGCTCAGTCATTTGCTGCAGCTGTCCTAGCGCACTCACATCATGCACGTCTATGGCGAGAATGTTCTTCCTTGGGTTTACTCGTAGGTCCTTAATTTGATGTGGCACCGCACATTCGAGAGCAACCGAAAGGGCTTGCCTGTTCAGAAGCCGTAGGTTGCTTGATGGATCTTCGGGCACGAAGATGAGGACGTGCGGCCCGCGCGCAGGCCTTGAATGCACAGTCGCTGTGCTTGCAGGAGCTGATGCTGCTGTATTCGCCGTCCTTCTCTTCGCCCTCTTACCCCGGACAGGTATAAAGCTGCCGTCGGATGTGTCGTCTTCCGACATAGAATAGAGATCGGTGTCCTCAGTGTCACTGGGAGAGCCAGCTCGCTTCCTTGTGGTTGACGGGTGTGAGGACCTATGACCAGGCGGGCTTCTGGCATGCTCCATGGCCATCACCGCAAGACGGAGAGGCGAGGCACCTCAAAAGACCGATGATTTCACTAAAATAAAACAGAGCGCAGAAACAAGCGTTCTTCTAAAGAGACACTTCTTCTTCCTCCCAAAACTGCAATGAAATACCTGTATAACTAAGCGTATGAGAGCACAATATTTCTTTATTCTAAGTGTCACTTTTTTATACGCACCAAACATAATAATTACTTTAATAAAACATACAAGTCAACCGTTCTACACAAATAATTATTCATAGCATATCCAAACAGCCTTTGGCAAAAAGAGCATTCTTCTACTGCAATGGTACATTAAATTCCCAATGCGCAACCGCCGCCGACCTGACGTCGTCGAGATTTACGAGGTGCTGCATTTTGAGGCTAGGGACTGAGGAGAGATAGATCTGCAGCATGTCTAATACCACAACCGCTTAGCGGCTATTCATAACGCAGTTCTTCTATTGCTTCGTTAAAAAGGTTTGTTTGCTGTTGTGGTTTTCGATGCAGTGGCGTTCGCAACACATACGCAAGGCAGAAAATCGGCCTAGTCATGTGGCATGCTTGATTTTACAGCCTATTTTGTTCCACAAACATTTGTTGCAGAGACGTTTGTCTGTATTTCTTCGCACATTTCAGGAAGTTGAAAATGCGTATTTCTTCATAGCGTCTGCTCGCACAGTTCAATTTCTGGGTAACTTGTATATGGAATATGTACAAGGGTTTAGCGAATAAAATGCCAGTACTTATGAATATGACATAGAGTAACAGAAGCCGGTAGTGTATATGAAGGTTCCTCAAGTAAAAAAAGTTGGTCGACACGCACAGATGTGTGCATGATAGTTTTTCTTTTATATTACAGTAAATGAAAATACACTAGCAAAAATAAGTCTGAAGGAAACTCCTTTGTGGTTTTGTTTATTATATCAATATAATTGACACTACAAAAGGGCTGCCACAATTTATGCTAATAAATAGTGCATGTTCTGAGTATTATTTCAAGAAAACAGCGCAAGCGATAAATGAAGACAAAGAAAAGAGGGAACAGACACAGTCATCTACTCAGAACTTCAAGGAAAACTAACAAGCAATGAACCAACAACTGAAAGGTTGCAGCGTTATGTACGTTATCAATTAAGTTATGCTATCAATTAAACATGCGAAATGTAATATTGCTTCTAGCCCACCAGTGCTATAAATCAGGCCGAAGTATCAAGAACATTTCAAAAATGAAACTGCATACTTGAAGGTGGACCGAAGACGTCGGCGTAAATTATCATCTCACTATGTTACACTTGTATACTATAAATAAAGCTAATCATCACGAAGTTCTCCACATATAACCAGGCTACTGTACGGAAATTGAACTTTTTAGATGCGGAGCATCTTATACTCGCGCCTTGTAGTGCGCCGTCCGCGCCATCCGCACCGCTTCTCGAACATTCGACAGCTGACGCGCGCGCATGCGCCGTCGCGCCGTCGCCCACTCTTCCACCATCTGTGCATCCCTTCCTCCTCTACACACCGCGCGCGCTTCACTCCTCCACCATCTGTGCACCCTTCCTCCTCTACACACCACGTTCAACATCTACAATTCTCCTGATTCTCCAGTGGACGCGCATGTGGCGTCGCGCTTCGAGAACATTCAACAGCTGACAGTGCATGCGCCGTCGTGCTGTATATATACTCAAGGTCGGCGCTCGCTCGCTCAGTTGCCGCTCGTCGGTTGGTTTGTACGGCGCGTCGACGTCCAAGGTCGCGGTGAAATGAATTCCAACGAATCCACAAACACAATGATCGACGTCCCTTCGACCAGCGCCGCCCTTTCGCATACGTGTGTACGTGTTCACTCATTTAACACCCCCTCCTACAACCACGTTAACCAATTTAGCCATCGACCCAAGTAAGTCGCAATTTAACACCCCATTTCACAACCACGTTAACCAATTTAGCCATCGACCCAAGTAAGTCGCACTTTAACACCCCGTTAACCAATTATATGGTCCGCAGCCTCCTCAGTGTTCCCCCGAGGGAACCTGCGGGCAATTTTTTTTGATTGGAAACATCTTGAAATTTTAAAAAAGATACTTTCACGAACAAAGAACTTTTCCACGTACCTACACGCTTCGCTGACAGAGGTTGTCGAAATACAATACCCTTCACTCTGGAGACAGGAAATAAAGCGTTTATTTGACGTTCTGCGCGAGAAGGTTGGTGAGAGAGATCCTTAGTCAGAGATCTCATTTCCGTGAGCCACTGTAAGTAGGCGCTGTTTGAGATACGCACGCCATGTGGCAGTAATTTCAAGAAAATATATTTTTTCCAGGGTGCACTGCCACTGCTATACGTGGCAGCGACGTATTGTTTAAAGAAAGCCTATAGAAAACATCCGCTTTTCGTTCATGGCGTCACATTGTCAGCGCAGGGTAATAATCACTGCGACCTTTAATATTACGTATCAATGCATTTTGGAAATAAAGAAACACAGCCTAATACTTGCGTATTGATGCTAACTTCAAATATGCGTAATATTTGCGTTTTGATTAAAAATGTTAACAAGTACGAACGCAGCCAGAGTGCAGTTGGCTAGGCGTTAAATATGTGCTAAAGCTTTCACCGGGTGGCTGAATCGTGTGACACACAGAACAACAGAAAGACAGACAGAACAAATATTTTGCATTGAACTATCTCAAGAAAGACTATCGTCCCTAAAAAACGGCTCCAGCACTGACGTGCACTTTCCACTGGTCCCCCAAAGAGCACTCTTTTGCCCACAAGTCAACATACCATTTGTTGATGCTTGAATGCTTGTGCATTCACTCCTACTTGTAGGGAGAAACCAGAAAAGCTTGTCTTGTAAAAATCTTCCTCCCAGGCGGTAATCAGCTTTTACAATAACGTGGGTGCCTTGAATTTAGAGCAGAGATTCTCAAGCCTGTAATTCCGAGAAGACCCGGCTAAGCTTCATCAAGGTCTAAGAATCCCCCGACCCTCTCCGTCTTGATGTAAGGATTTTTCATTTGGTTTACGCTACATTCATCTGCAATAGATTTTAAAACAAAGTTACGTGAAAAAATTAATACCTGCAGACATGCAACAGAGCTCGCCTTTTTTCAAATTAACAAATCGATGAGAGGCGCAATTGCACCAAGGGCCAGCCACATGTTATCTGCTGAATCCAACCAATTCCTGTGCTTTTTTCACATATGCCCACAAGCATATGTTGTTGTAAATAAATGCAGAAGATTATGATTGGTGTGTTGTAGGTAGACAGCCTTGCATAGTTTGCAGGAAATTGCCCCGCCTGATTTTCTCTTTGTTAATTGAATGTAATCTGTTTTTGTTTGCTTCTTTTTCAACTAAGCACGAGCAAACCCGTACAAAAAAGCGCGCATAGCGCAATGTAAGCCTGCATAAGCCGGTGGCCTTTGTGCTATTTCACATGCAGTATTGTGCTTTACTCTATCTCAATGCACCCTACCCAAAATATCCACATCTTCAGCATCTATTATCAAACAGGATAAATGCGCATGAGGGTATTATAACGCCTCCGAGATTCAAGTTTAGCCCAATCACGAGGCCCGTTTTCAGAGTCTGGCTGGTTGCAAGCTAGTGGCTGGATTCTGCGCAGCTCACGCGTTTCTGATGCGCACTGACGTGTGTTCATTGATACTCGGCCGTCAGTACCAGAAGTTCTTAAGATCGATTGCACCTCGTATTCATCATATAGGTGTCTCGGCGAGTTCGAATTTAAGCAAAACTGATCGCTGGCTTGCTGAAAAACTACGCAGTAACGTTGCATGGCTGCATGCCGTGGGAATTTGCCAAGACCGCATGGGCCCGTCGACTATGTTCGCCAGCAGCTGAAGTTATCACTCCAAGCTCCTAATGACTTGGAGATAATTTACATCGCAAACAGAGCCCGCTACCACCCCCTCATTCAGCGGGAAAAAAGTGAGCAGCCCTCTGTGTTTGGGAAAGCGTGACTGATGACCGCCACATTTTTAGTTTCACTTCAACGCGGCCAAAATGAGAATCCTTCCCGCAGGGAACTTATTTTGCAGACAAATAACTACTTTCTTTTTCTCAGATATTTTTACGCGACGTCTCTTCTGCATCGTTGTGTTCACAGTATTTGTTTTGTTTTTTTTGTACGTGATGCCTCGTTACGCTTGAGACATCCAGCTCTTGCTTTATCATTGGGATCCTGAGTGCCCTTTTTTAAAGTTTTTTTTTTCTGCTCCAGCAAAATGAAATTGTCTTGTCCTTTTCATTCTTGCTATCCCCAGGGGCAGGGTTGCAGATCTGAGCAGCGAAACACTTATTATGGTTGTGGGCATGAAAAGAGGCAACTTACCTTCAAGCTAACTTGATTTAAGTATAGTCGAGAAGTGAATAAAGAACATTGCAAGAATGGCGTGGGACAATTTAAGCCAAGACATCTTAATTGAGATAATACGATGAAACGAGCCTCCTAAAATAGCTAACCGACTTGTCGGCTACGTTTAGGTGCTTAGTTACTTTAGATATGGGAAGAATCGTGGCTGTGACCTAATCAGTCTTCATGCTTTGTTACAAACTCAGGAAAAATCTTAAGCAGAGTGAGTTGTTGGGCGAGTTGGCTCATTCTCAACGTAGCTTATGGCGCGTAAAAAACACGGGAGAAGGACAGGCGCAAACTATTAACCTAATTTATTCGGAAAAGCACACACGTATATACAGGTCAACAAAGTCACAAGTCAAACTAGCAGAAAATAAATGCTTTTAGTGGCAAGCACTCAAGTAATATATCTCAGTGGCATGTAACGTGATTGAGGGCTTCGCCACGCATGTGTCGCCTAATCTATTATTAAGATATGCCTCTTCTATTTCTTATGAAATTCTGCCTTTCATTCTTGCGGGCCCCCCTAGTCTCTGTAGCAAGGGTTGCAAAGGGTTCTAATGTAGATGGCAGGTACGGCGGGTTTTTTTTTTTTTTGGGGGGGGGGGGGGGTAGCAGGCTCCCCGCCGTAGTCCGCATAGCCGATCTTCACCAGTAAGGGGACACGTTCCTAATCGATAGAACGAAAGATTATTTACATGATGAGAAAGATGAAACTGTACAGCGATTCATCTCCGCCCCGCCGCGGTGGTCTAGTGGCTAAGGTACTCGACTGCTGACCCGCAAGTCACGGGTTCAAATCCCGGCTGCGGCGGCTGCATTTTCGATGGAGGCGGAAATGTTGTAGGCCCGTGTTCTCAGATTTGGGTGCACGATAAAAAATCCCAGGTGGTCGAAATTTCCAGAGCCTTCCACTACGGCGTCTCTCATAATCAAATGGTGGTTTTGGGACGTTAAACCCCACAAATCAATCAAACAATCAGCGATTTATCTCAGATTTAGCTGAGGTTCAGTGATTGTTTACAAAATGTCTTCGGCTTTTATAGCCTGTCGTCTCCCTATGAGGAGTTCCGAAGAACGTGGTGACCACTCTTGCCCCAAATCAGGTGACGAAGTATCAGTGGTCCACCCACCAGCAAGGGTGCCGATTTTGGACCACTGGGCTGGTGATAAACATGAGCGGAAAGGTCCAATGGTAGCACGAGCGCACCACACAATGACGCACACGTCCCACGGCTTGAAGACATAGAAGGGCCAGAAGGTAGAGTCCGGTGGAGCGGGAAAGCTTAGCTCCTCCTTGGAGATGGCTGCTGGCACGAACGTCAGCTTCGGTCCAAGGCAGCGTTCTTCTACGGTGTTCTGGAACTTTCTCGAACATAGCTGTCCAGGTTCTCGTTTTCTGAAGATGGCCACAGCGACGCCTTCGCTCACGTCTGAACTGTCGGCGCTTTTGTGGCGACCTCGCGTAGGCGACAATAGCCACGTCGAGAGGTAGACTCCATGAGAACTGCCACAGTGGCGCCGTCTCATGCTGTCTCAACCCGATTCAACACAAGGTTATTCGCAAAGCTTCCGTCGAGTTCCACGTAACGCGAACACAGCAAACTGCCAGGCCCACCTGCAGGACAGCGTCGTGCTTTTTGCCTCCGTCCGGGCACCGATATCGGGGAGAAAGCCTTCTCGCAGTCCAGCTCACGCACAATGGTGTCTGCTAAGATGAACCGCTGGGCCAAACGTAACAGGGTGCGTAGCCGTACTCCCTGCAGTGTAACGAAAGATTTGAAACGTGTCCCCCTCAAAGACGCCTTATGGTCTAACAATCAATCGACTACACACCGTCCCGTTTGCATGACATAGCATTTTCCACAAGATGGTGGCGTATTTTAAACTGCCTTTTTTGTACACTCGACCAATTTATCACGGTGCTTGATGTCACACCCGTGCACCTGCTCGCTCTGTCTAGATAACTTCTTACTCACAGCCGCATAAATCCGGCCAAGCTTGTCTGCAACCGAACAAACCACGCTATATCCGAACCTGTCCCCAAAGTTTTTCAGCTTATGTGAAACCCCGTCAACATACGGAAGGCTTACAAAAGGAGCCCCTTCCTTCCGTTTTACTCAGCTGATACACCGTGCTTCCAACTTCAACTTTTGCTGGAACATTTTGCCTAGGACCACTAATTGGCGTTGGGAGAACCTAGACTGCCGAAGTCTCTCAATCTGCCGTCAAAAACTCTCTTACATGCGGTGTGGGCCAGACGTCTTAAGCGACGCTCCCTGACAGCCATCGCAACACCGTTCTTTACTGTTTTAGAAATACCCGAACGAAAGTCTAGGATAGGTTTGAAAATGTTATGTCGGCGAGGCGGGATGGTGTGTAAACAATAAATTGTTAGACCATAAGGCGTCTTTGAGGGGGACACCTGGTTCAAATCTTTCGTTACACTGCAGGGAGTACGGCTGCCCAACCTTGCTATCAGAGACCAGGGTGCTGGCAAGAATGAAAGGAAAAATTGCACGAGAAATAGAGGAGGCATATTTTATTAATAGATTAGGCGACATATGCGTGTCGAAGCCCTCAATCACATTACAAGCTGCCGAGAAAGATTACCTGAGTGCTTGTCACTAAATATTTATTTTCTGCTAATATGACTTGTGACATTGTTGACCGGCATACATATGTGTGCGCTTTTTCGAATAAATTTAGTTGATAGTTTGCACTTATCCTTCTCTCGTGTTCTTTTGCGCGCCATAAGCTACGTGAAGTATTAACCTACTCCCCCAACAGTCACTCTGCTGAAATACATTACTAGTTCCTTGGGCTCTTTTCAGTGTTTAAACTTCTCGTTAACTAATCCAGCTGTTCTTGTGGCCTTCTATGCGGTGTGCGTGTGCCATGCTAGAACGGCTTCTTGGTATGTCCTTTACTATGAGTGCCCACCCGATGTAGCATTGCTTTGTGGATGACTTCAACCTTCACCGTCCTACACAAAACGCATTTGCCGCATATTATCGCCGGAATGGTGCCGATAGGCTCGGTGGTACGACTATTGCCTTCGGTGGTGTGTGGTTGGGTCGGATGTGGTATGCCTCCACCGTAGTACAAAAAATAGACAAGAACAAGGTATAGTGTGACTGAATACCTGTGGAATAATATTCACCCCACCTTGCCACGGAGGAAGAAGGAGGTGGCTAGTCCGCAAAAAGTCGTCGTGTTAAGAGACACCTTTATGGATTATGAGAAAGTTAAGAAGACGTTGGAGCTCGGACCGAAGCTTTATTTCGAGCACCACCTGAAAGAAGCTGATGCCTTGGAGATGGGAAGAATGGTGGCGGATCGGGTACCTGAAGCGGAGAAGGCTTGTTGCATTGCTGAGTGCGCAGGGGTCATTGCGACTGCGAGGCAGAAAACGCCAATGCTTGTACGAGAGTTCGTGGCGAACACACGCGACCTGGTCGACTATTTCGTCGACAGGAAAATCAGGCATCTGGTGGCAGATAAGAAGGGAACCTTCCCTCTGCTGCTGGAGGGGCTGTTCCAGGCGAAAGCCGAAGCAACGGTAAATAAGCACCTTAAGGCGTTTGAAGAAAGGCTGAGGGATGTTAAGAAGAAAGCGGTAGCGCTTTTGCAAGAGATGAAACTTGATAGCCTGTGCTCAGCGGTGAGGAAAGTTAAAGGCACCATGCTAGAAACGTTTTGCCCCGTGAAGACGCATAAGGCTTTTTTTAACCGTTTCGCCTTATCGTTTCCTAGCGTGGCATTTGACAGCGCAAGGTGTCTGGATTTTGTTTAAGCATCTGACGTCTTTTGGTGTGGTGGACCCTTTCCGGATGAATAATTCAGAGAAAGTGGCAAGGTTTCTGATGGAGCGTTCCATAAAAGTGCTGTCAGGGTTCAGTGTTGATGTGACAGACCTCTTCTACTCATTGCCACAGGACAGACTTCTGGTATGCGTCAGAAGTCGCCTTCAAGAAGATAATGATGGACTAAGGTTTCAGGGCAGGTGCGATGCATATTCAGGTTCCTTCCTTGAGATCCTGTCGGTGTACCTGGGGTCAACTGTTATTGGTTGGAGCGGGTGCTTTTAAACTCGGAGGTCGGGGGTCTGCATTGGGTTGAGGGTCACGCCAGTTTTGAGTGAATCTTTTTGAGTGTTGATGACAGTAGCCTAGAGGCTGCATTGAACTCAGCGGTGGGGAAAACCTTCAGATACGTGGACGATTACATGTTGTTTTAATAAGGGAGGGGGAGTCATTATAAATAAAAAGAAGAGAAAAGTGACCCCCGTAACTGTCTCTCAGGAGGAGGACACCTCAATAGTAGCTCACGAGGGATAGAGATAGAGAAGGGACTAAAAGGATAGGATTAAAAGGTAAAGAGATAGAGAGAGAGAGAGAGCAAGGCGCAGAAACACCGAACGACGGAAATAAGGAGAAAATAGGACAGATGGACACGGTTGCAGGACTCTGAGTACGGGGCCCCACTGCCGAAAGCTTTTCTCGGCGTCATGAGATGGCGTAGGGCTAATCCAGTCGGCCAGAGCTACGCTGTCGTCGTCGTCAGGGACTGGCGTCAGGAGATGGCGTAGGACCAGCCCAGTCGGTCAGAGCGACACTGTCGTCGGAGATCGCGAGGGCACAACCGGTCGGCACGAAATCCAGTGAGCGAGTCCTTTTTGATGAGGACTATCAGTGTGTATGTATAGGAGCAATGTTTTGCAGGTTTTCAATGTGTTGGGCTCGGAGCTGAAGCTTACCTGCGAAGTTCCCGACAAGGGTTAATACAGTTTTTAAATATGAGCATGTCTTTTGGTGGAAGCTACGTATGTTCGATGTACGCCCCCCGTAGTGTCAAACCTATCATCGATTTCCGTTCAGGTATTTCTAAAATAGCAAAGAACGGTGTTCCCATGGGCTGTCTGGAAGCGTCACTCAAGAATTCGTGCCCACACCACATCCAAGAGAGTTCTGTGTGGCAGATTGGGAGGCTTCGGCCGTCTATGTTCCCAGAACGCCAATTAGCGGTCTAAGCGCAAGGGTCTTGCAAAGGTTTAAGTTGGAAGCGCGGGGTGTAAGCCGAGTGAAACGGAAGGAAGGGCCTCCTTTTGTAAGCATTCCGTATGTTGACGGCGTTTCCCATAAGCTGAAGAAAGTTGGAGGCAGGTTCAGATGTGGCGCGGTTTTTGCTACTGCAGACAAGCTTGGTCGGATTTGTGTGGCTGGGGGTAAGAAGTTATCTAGACTGAGCGAGCGGGTCGATTGGTGCGACATCAAGCACCTTGATAAATTGGTCGAGTGTACCAAAAAGGTCGTTTGTGATACACCATTATCTTGTGGAAAATGCTATGTCGGGCAGACGGGATTGTGTATAAACGATAGATTGTTAGACCATAAGGCGTCTTGGATGGGGGCACTTTGTTCAAATCTTTCGTTACACTGCAGGGGGTGTTGCTGCGCACCCATGCTATCGGAGACCAAGACGCTCACAAGAATGAAAGGAAAAATCGCACGAGAAATAGAGGATGCGTATTTTACTAATCACATTACATTACCTCAATCACATTACAAGTTGCCGAGATAGATTACCTGAGTGCTTGCCACTAAAGATTCATTTTCTGCTGATATGACTTGTGACATTGTTGACCGGCATATATATGTGTGCACTTTTTCGAATAAATTTAGTTGATAGTTTGCGCTTGTCCTTCTCTCGTGTTTTTTTCGCACCATAAGCACGTTAAGGAATATTGTCCTAGCAGACTTTATTAGGCATCTGCAACAACGGAGCGAAGATTATCACGAAAGTGTTACATAACCCGAAAAATCTGAAGACAGAAAGACGACGAAGTTTCTATTTCATAGAACGCTTGTACCCTTGTCTCAAATTTTCTATTTCTTTTAGCGCAAATTCTCGGAGCTGCCGCTCCATCCTTGCGATAATGGATGTAGAAGCCTCTCAGGATTTTTTAGGTGGACAACCGCTTCGTCTGGCAGCGGCAAGGAAACGTGGGACCACCTCAAGTGGCACAGACAGCGAGGCAAAGGAGCTCTATTCCGACGGTTTCGAGTCTTCGGATGACGACTACACAGTCGTCATCAATGCAAAAAGAAGGCTGCTACGAACATCGTCGACGACGAGTATATCCACCGTGCAGGCTACCGCGCAGCGTTGGCCACACACTATACTCTTCATGGCTGTGGACCATTCAGCCAACCTACGGCGGCTTAACAGGCAAGTCCTCTCTGCATACCTCGAAGGACTCGCTCCAAATGAGATTAAAGACGCCAGGATCAACTCACGGAAGAATGTTCTGGCAGTTGATGTTCTACACCGTAGTGCGCTGCAAAGCCTACAGAACATCTCGGAAATCGACAGAGTCACAGTTAAATCAGTGATCCCCACTGACTGTAAGGGCACTGTTGGCGTCATTTATGACGTGGACAATTCCATTCCCGCTGACGATTTTCCAATCTTGGTAAAGCCAACTACAGACGACATCCTCATCAAGTACATCGCAAGGCTTGGTCAATCACGATGCCTGAAGATTGTTTTTGAGGGAGGCAGTCTTCCCCCACACGTCAAAGTTGGCCACGTTCGCCACCAGGTCCGTCCATACATACCGAAGCCCCTACAATGCTTCAGATGTTTCAAAATGGGACATTTCAAAGGAGTATGTACCAGCAATGTCGCGTGCCCGCGGTGTGCCGAACCTCATTCAGAAGACACCTGCCATGCAACTGCGTTCAAATGCTCCAATTGCCACGGCGCTCATAAAGCGTCGTCTAAAGATTGCCCACGAGTACGAAACGAACGCGCTGTGCTGAAACGCATAGTGCGCGTCAATTCAACGCACAGGGAAGCACTGCTACTGCCAGGCAACGTCGGCGTCACCACAGAAGATCATCATGCATCGTGACATCTGCCGATAGAGACACGTCATCTCAAGCAAGAAGTACTGGCCCTCCATCGTCAAGCTCTGCGAAGACGGATACACCGAAAACAGAATCGGCGTCAAGACTCCCACCTCGTGAAGAGTGGCCATCACTTTCACGAACACAGCCTGTTTCCGAGGTGCATCGAATCCCGCCAACCTCGATGGCATCACGAACCATTGATGAAAAGACAACTGAGGATCACCAGGTCATCAACATGTTGCAGACCCTTATGAGCGCAATGCGCATGCTCCTAAGCAACATAAACACCTCATCAGCGCAGAGCGCACTACAAGTGCTGGACACTTTGAGTCTGGTACTTGCAGCTCTAAGGTAAAACGATGACTCGCAACATGTTATCCTTTCCAGAGTAGGTCAAGAATGCATCTGTCCTTCAGTGGAATGCCAGAGAACTTAGGGCGCGTATGTCTGAGTTCCGGCAATATGTATTCTCGAAGCAGTTCTCCATAATTGTGATTTGTGAACCGAACTTGTCAGCTCAGATGAGACTGTCTGGATATGAGTGCTTTATGTCTTCTACCCACGGAGAGCGCAGCAAGGTCGTTGTGTTCATACGGTGCGACTTAACTTATGTTCATCACCCTGTACCCCCTGACGAAGAAAACCAGTACGTTTGCCTAACAGTAAAAAACAAGAAGACCACATTCACCATCATCAGAGCCTACTTACATCCATCAAGTCGTCTAGACCATGAGCACTTGCGCGGAATTTCGAATTCAACTCTCCAGCCCTGGGTCATAACTGGCGACTTCAATGCCCACAACTACTTATGGGGAAGCTCCAGGGTCAATACTAGAGGTAGACAGTTAGTGTCTTTCACTTCTCAATGTGAACTTATCCTCGTGAATGACGGCAGCCCTACTTATCTGCGCGGATCGGCCTATAGCAGTCGCCTGGACCTTACTTTCGTCTCACGCTGGTTCGCCAGCAGAGTGCACTGGTTTTCAGATTAGGAAACAAGGGGTAGTGACCACATCCCAACATACCTGAAGATTGACGGCTTTCCAAGTCTCAAGTCCTCCAGAGCCGTCCAGTGCACCGATTGGCAAAAATACAAGTTAATCATGGAAGACTATGTTGGCGCCTCACCTTTCAACCTAGAGAACGCAATAAAGAGTGCCGTACAGTCAACGACGCGTTCGCTTCCGGTGAGCTCATCTCACACTGATATCGACATTGATCTCGAGAAATTCCGAGCGATTCGTCGTCGTGCAGAACGACGTTATAGACGCACAAGGTCACTTGATGATCTGAGAGTGGCCAGACGCACACAAAAGAAAATACAGCGTCACAGGGACAAGTTGGACAAGCAACGATGGGTATCTTTTTGCGGCTCTTTGGATCCCAGAAAGCCTCTGTCACTAATCTGGAGAGCTGTCCGGGATCTTCGTACAACCATTATTCAGCGCTACCCATTAAAATCTCAGGCACTTCACTTACGCTGCGAAGAGATTGATGTCACAGATTTTGTGTGTCGAAGGATTTCCTGCGGCTAAAATTCAACTGGGACGAAGACGGCTGACTTTTCTGTATCCTCACGTGATCCCCGAATGGAGATTTCGTTTTCAATGAACGAATTAAAGGCTGCGCTTGCTTTGTGTAGACGAAATTCAGCGCCAGGACCTGACGGAATCACTTACCGCGCTCTGTGTCACCTAGGAGATCAAGCTCGGAAAGCACTCTTGCAGCTGTACAACGACTCCTGGCAAACTGCCATGGTTTCACAGGAATGGAAGTCAAGTCGTCTGATTCCACTTCTCAAAGCCGGTAATCACCCTTGGACATTTCCTCTTAGCACCCGTTTGTCTTCGCGAGCTGTGGGGGAAATGTAATGGAAAGGATGATTTTAACGCGTCTGGAATGGTACTTAGAGTTTTACGAAACATATCAAGATGCCATGTCCGGGTTCCGGCGAGGCCGCTCATCAATTGACAATGTAGTTGACTTGGTGACATATGTAGAACACCAGAAGGCCTGTAAACAGTTATCTGCTGCTCTGTTTCTTGACGTTAAAGGGGCATACGACAATGTCACCCACGAAGCCATTCTCAGCGCACTAGTTGGAGTGGGACTCGGTGGCAGGACATATGTGTGGCTTCCAAGCTACCTACAGAATAGATCATTTCACGTGCAGACAGAGATTGGCCCGACACCCGAGTATTACTGCAGCCGAGGAGTCCCGCAAAGTGGAGTGCTAAGCCCGACGCTGTTCAACCTAACACTCATTAGACTAGTTGGCAAGCAACCAAGCTGTGTACGACTTTCCATTTATGCTGATGACATCTGTGTGTGGATATCAGGTGTGACTCGACTTCAACTTCGCGCGCGATTTCAGAAGGCAGCATCAGTGACATCGTACCACTTACGCAAACAAGGGCTCGAAATCACAAGTGAGAAGTGTGCAGTCATGGTTTTCAACAGAAAACCAATGTCCGCTTACGGCATATCAATTAACGGGCAGGTGGTGTCATGCAGCCGGAGTCACAGGTTCTTGGGAGTTGTATTCGACCGAAACCTGTCTTGGACACCCCACGTAAACTACGTGAAAAAGCGGCTGACTGCCATTTGTCACTTATTCAGGTTTCTCGCTGGGAAAAGTTGGGGAATGTCTGTCGAGCCTATATCACAGCTGTACAAGGTACTATTTACTGGATTCCTGTGGTGTAGCCTACCTGTTATATCTAACACGTGCAAAACGAACCTGCGCACAATCCAAAATATTCAAGCCCAAGCGCTTAGGATATGCCTTGGTTTACCCCGCTGTGCATCGAAAGCTGAAACAATTGCCATTGATCAGGACTACTCGATCATGACGCACATCACCATTGAAACGATGCGTACGTACCTCAGGCAACATGCTACGAATCCTTCCCACCACTTGGCAACCCTCGCTACTGTGAGGCCCCACACGAAATTTAGTGCAATCGTCTGTGCTCATCGTGCGTCGTTTAAGTCAGGTTTTACGCCTGCTGAGAAACTGGTGTATCCTCCGTGGTGCCAGACATTTCCACAAGTACGTGTTTCGATTCCAGGAATACAGAAAAAAAATCAAATTTGCCTTCATCAGCCCTAAAACAATTGAGCTTGAGCCTTCTGCACAAAATGTACAACAACCACGTGCACATATAAACCAATGGTTCAACCACAGCGTCTGGTTTTAGTGGTGCGGTGGTGATTCCAGCAAGAGGAATCACTCTGCGAATCAAACTGTCACATGTCACGACGTCTACGGCGGCAGAACTTGTGGCTTTGCGTGGCGCCATAAAGTACATCAAATCCCAAAGACCGAGTAAATGGGCTGTGTTTTCCGACTCAAAACCAGCTCTAGAGAGCATGCAGTCAGTCCTTCGACGAGGTTGCCATGAACAATTATCTTATGAATTTGTCAAGCTTGTTTACCACGTCACAGAAACAGGCCACGAGGTCAAGTTTCAGTGGCTTCCTGGCCATTGTGGGATCAGTGGCAATGATTCCGCAGACAACGCGGCTCGCACATTGCACCAAGAAGAGCACAACCTTCCGATTCTTTTGTTAAGGACTGACGCTGCACAGCAACTTCGTCACCTGGAACGTAGTCTGAGGCTGCAGGAGTGGAACACGCCAAGCATAATACATACGAGATAATATCAAATAAACCCTACACGTGAACTTCGACCTCCATCCGGACTTCATCGACGTGAAGCTTCACTTCTTTGTCGCCTTTGGTTGTGGGTTGCCTTCACAAAAGCATATAGAACCCTCATCAGATTGACCGACAACGCAGAATACAACTTCTGCTGCATCAAAGAAGACATCGACCATCTGATATGCCATTGCTCTCGATTTGCCTCGGAAAGACAGAAGCTTTCGGACGCATTGCGATAATTGGACGATCGGCCACTCTCTGTGCAGATGCTACTGGAACACCGTCATCGCCTTTCGTCGGCTCAAAAAGCATTCAAAGCTGTCTTGTACTTTTTGAGGACTACAGGCCTACGTGACCATCTTTCACTTTTGTGTAGTGCCACCACTGCATACACGCCAGCCGATTGACTGACAATCCTCCTTTTTTGTTGTTTCTCTCTCTCTTTCTCTTCTCTTTCCTCTCTCTCTCATCTTTATGCCCCCTTCCCATTCCCCCAGCGTTGGGTAGCAAACCGGTCATGTGCCTGGTTAACCTCCCTGTCTTCCCTCTTGTTGTTTATCCCCCTCCCCCTAAAATTCTGAAAAGCGTGTTCGTAGTATAGATATTTATTCTTTTAATGAAATATAATGGAGGAGGAAGGTTTTCTGTGTTGTAGGCGGATGAAGTCTTGCGAAGTATACAAAACAAATCAGTTCCTGTATGTATTCCGCTATAAAAGAAAATAAAACGTATTTTCGCAAGATAGTGCTTGTTGTGAGTGTATCTTTGTTGTGTCCCGTCAATTTGATGCTCTATACAATCTACAGAATGGCCAAGAAGCACCAACACGCATCAAATTTTCTGACACAGGGAGAGAAAGGATAAAAAACTGGATACTGAATGGGAGGCAGTCTACGGTTAATAGCTTTGTACTGGTAAACGGGAGCTCATACTACATTGATGATATATTTTACATATAATTTCTAAAATAATTGCTAGCTGAACACACGAACGATAGACGCTAAAAATAACGACCATTTAGGAACAAGCAGGCACGTGGATAATCAGGTGGGTAGGAATACGGTTGGATAAGTGTTTATTGTAAAATAAATAAATAAGGAACTAAATAATAGGAGCCTAAATATTCGCCTTTAGGAGTTGAATGCGATCGCGATATCCTGTTCCCAGGCGTCTCAAAGAGGTTTGATGTGTACTTTAAACACTTGATGCTTGAAGCCTTTTCGAACTTGCTATAAACCTACTGCGTGCATTTTGCCGTGGATGGTGGGCTTTCAGCCACGAAGCCATTGGGATAATCACATGGTAGGACGCCCACTGGCCATTGGCGCCTGTATCAATGCAATATTGCTGCAATTGTTTATGTTGTATGTGAAGCATGAATACAAAACGCGTGTGTTTGGAAAGCATGAAACTCACTTTCATTGTTATACCAAGAAGATGAAGTTATTTCCATTGTATTCACAAGCAGAGCAGCTGCTCCGGAGCGCATTGTTGTTGAAACTTTTGGACGCTTGTGTGTGTTTGCCTGACTTCTTATAAAGTATGTTGCGCGTAGTTAATAATTACTGGTGATCATTTCATGCATTAAAGAAGAAAAAATCACAGATCTCACGTACAGTGAGAATCGATGACATGCGAAGCACGAATGAAGAAGGTTGATATGTCACTTTAAAATAAGCACGTCGTTACGAGGCGGAGGTATAATATGCCATATATGACTTCCATGTGATGACTATCACGTTTGAACGTGTCATTTACCTTCGTAATCTATCCACGTCACCTGATACCAAATTTGGTATATGTGGCACTAGCGAAACGGCCGCGAGCGTGCTATGAGCGTAGCATGTAGTCATATTTTACATGACACGCGTATCATGATTATCATGTTTGGACGTTTCATTTGCATTCGTCGTTCATTCACTTCACGTGATACCAAAATTTGGCATATGCGTAACAAGTGAAATGGCCGCGAGCGTGCTATGAGCGTAGCGTGTAGTCATGAATCACATGACACGCATGTCTTGGTTATCATGTTCGGACGTGTCATTTACCTTCGTCGCCTATTCACGTCTTGCAATACCGAATTTGGAATATGTGGAGCTAGCGAAACGGCGGCGAGCGCACGTAGCGTTGATGCATGTGCACGCTGGGCGCAGCGACGCTACGCTAGCAAACCTCGAGCACACTATAGTATGACGCTAGTTCCGACCAGTGTCTGTAGGCGACGCCCGGCGGCAACTGGTGCGAAATGCGACACGCTGCATTTCGCACCGACAACGTTACCCAGACAGCACCGCGTCTGCCTAGCTTCGTGAAGGAGGGACGCCGGGCGCGCTCAAATGCGCATGCGCCTAAGCAACGCTGCGCGGCATGTGCCTGCGAGCATATGCCAGGCAGATCGGCGCCTGGCGTGGCATTGCCGCCGTGACTCCACGAAACGAACTCCGGTACGACCGCGCGCCGGGTCACGTCGAAGTGTATTGGCGCCTTGAGAGTGGCACGTAGTCATCTTGTTACATCACACGTATGTCATGATTATCATGTTTGGACGTGTAATTAACATATGTCATCCGTTCGCGTTACGTAATACCGAGTTTGGTACATGTGAAGCTAGCGAAACGGCCAGGAGCGCATCATGAGCGTAACATGTAGTTGTGTTGGTACATGACACGCATCTCATGATTATCATGTTTGGACCAGTCACATACCTTTGTCATCTATTCCCGTCCTGTAATACCAAGTTTGGTGTATGTGAAGCTAGTGAGACGGCCGTGAGCGCATCATGAGTGTGGCATGTAGTCATGTTACATGACATACATCTTATGATTATCATGTTTGCACCAGTCACATACCTTCGTCATGCATTCACGTCCGGTAACCCTAATTTGATATATCTGAAGCTAGCGAAACGACTGCTAGCGCACAATGAGCGTGAATAGTAGTCATGTCTAATGAGTTACATGACATGCATGTGATGATTTCCGCTTTATGGTCTGTCACTAGTGTTCAGCATGCAGTCATGTCATACCATGCCAATTTTGCAACATGTCATGTGAACGAAATTATCACAAGAGCAGCAAGACTATGAAATTTAAACCATGAAATTCTTGACATACATGTATTGATAGTCATGTTACCACTAGTCAGTTATGCTCGCAATAAAGTCATGTTATGCCATACCAAACTTGGTATTGATATCATTAACAAAACGGCCAAGAGAGCTAAAGGTCGTAGGCGGATTGATTGATTGATTGATTGATTGATTGATTGATTGATTGATTGATTGATTGATTGATAGATTGATAGATAGATAGATAGATAGATAGATAGATAGATAGATAGATAGATAGATAGATAGATAGATAGATAGATAGATAGATAGATAGATAGATAGATAGATAGATAGATAGATAGATACGCTCAAAGTCGCCAAATTGGCTAAGAAATGCTTCGCATTTAACAAAAAGCCGTGAAATGTCCGTGTGGTAGAACATTGATTTTCACGTAAACGACCCGGGTTTGATCCCAACTCAAATCCAGAATTTTTTTATCTATCTATCTATCTGTCTATCTAGCCGCCTAAGACATTTAGCTCTCCTGGCCGTTTCAGTAAAGGTATCAATACCAAACTTGGTATAGCATAACATGATTCTATGAAGAACATATCTGACTAGTCATTACAAGAAAATCATGACATGTATGTCATGAAAGTCATAATTTACATTTCATGATACTGCAGCTCTTGTGGTGGTTTCGTTCACAGGGCATATTGCAAAAGTGGTATAGTATGGCATGATTGCGTGGCGAACACAAGCGACAGACCCTAACAGGAAAATCATGAAGTGCGTGTCTTGTAACAACATTACTACATGCCACGCTAATGATGTGCTCGCGGCTGTTTCGCTAGCTTCACATATACCAAACTCGGTTTACGGTACGTGAACGGACGACAAAGGTATGTGACTAGTGCAAACATGATAATCATGAGATGCGTGTCATGTTAGAACATGACTACATGCCACAGTCAAGGCACCAATACATTTCGACGTGACGCTGTGCGCATGCTCACCGGCGTTCAACTCGTCGCGTTGCACCAGCTTTGCCACATCAGGCGTCGGTCCTGCCATATACTCGCAGGCGCGCACCACGCTGCGTTGCTCTGATGCATGCGCGTTCCAGCGCGTCCGGCGTTCCTCCGTCACGAAAGGAGGAAGACGCAGTGTCATCTGCGTAACGCGTAGGCGCGAAATGCAGCATGTCGCATTACGTGCTGGTTGCCGTCATCATATTGTAGCGATGCTGAGGCAGACAGGCCAAAAAAAACAAGCAACTTTATTAGGGCGAACTTGTGCCCACAAGTCTAATGACTATGGTCGTCGAGTCCAAGTAGCCAAGAGGCACAGAGTCAACTAACTTCCTCTTCCTCGTTGTTGGAGCGCACGAACGCGTGACGCATGCCAGCCGGGTCTTGCTGGTGCTCTTGCCATGATGATTGCGGCGGCTACTTGAACGTGGCCAACCTGTCGCGGCATTATCCCCCCCCCCCCTCAGACGCATCGTCCCGATGCTTGCGAGAGTAAAATGATACATGCGCCCTCTCATTCGTTTTCCGACGATCTGTCATGATAGGGCTTCATGCGGACTACGTGTACCACTTCCGTGGTATTGCGGCGTCTTGAGCTCACGTGTCCCGCGGATCTGACTTCATAAGTGACGTCGCTGATACGGTTGACTACTTCATAAGGGCCGAAGTATCGACAAAGAAGCTTTTCAGAGAGTCCGCGGCGGCGCACTGGAATCCATATCCACACTTTGTCACCGGGATGATAAAGTGCGTCACTGCGTCGCTTGTTGTACCGACTAGAGTCGACGCGCTGTTGACGGCGTATTCGGTATTTTGCCATTTGTCGTGCTTCTTCGGCTCGTTGCAAGAAGTCATCTAAGTCAGGTGGATAGCTGTTTTCGTCCTGTAGTGGTAACATGGCATCCAGTGGGGTGGTCACTCTTCGGCCGAATACTAGTTCGAAAGGGGCAACGTGGGTTGTTTCTTGAACGGCTGTATTATATGCGAATGTTACGTAGGGTAATATTTCATCCCACTGTTTATGTTCAACATCGACATACATTGATAGCATGTCGGTCAGAGTTCTGTTGAGGCGTTCGGTTAAGCCATTTGACTGAGGGTGATACGCCGTTGTTCTTCTGTGATCGGTATTTGTCATGCGCATCAGACATTGCATAAGGTCTGCAGTAAATGCTGTGCCGCGATCCGTAATAACGACGATGGGCGCACCATGTCTGAGCACTATGTTGTTCACAAAGAACTTGGCGACTTCGGCAGCTGTCGCACTGTACAGAGAGTCAGTCTCAGTATAACGGGTCAGATAGTCTGTAGCTACGACAATCCATTTCTTGCCTGCACATGATGTAGGGAAAGGTCCTAGGAAGTCCATGCCGACTTGTTGGAATGGGGCATCCGGAGGGTCTATTGGATGGAGAAGGCCGGCTGGTTTTACGGCTGGAGTTTTGCGCCGTTGACATTGACGACACGTTTTCACGTAGCGCTGCACTGATGCGAGCCACTTAGGCCAATAGTACTTCAGGCGAATCCTGGCGAATGTTCGGCTCACACCCATGTGGCCGGACGTTGGCTCATCGTGGCATGCATGCAGAATTTCCTGTCGCATGGCTGTGGGCACGACTAGTAAAACGTTTCGCCATTAGGTTCAAAGTTCCTCCTGTAAAGGACACTTCCTCGAAGGCAGAACGTGGAGAGCCCTCTGGAGAATATGCGAGGTACTTGAACGTCGAGACCCTGCAGGTGTTTTATAAGCGCCAGCAAATCCGGGTCATCTCGTTGTTGTTGAGCGATTTCGGATGCGTCGACAACGCCTAGAAACGGGAAGTCTTCCTCTTCAGGTACACTTGGATCGACGGGAGAGCGTGACAAGCAGTCGGCATCACTGTGTTTCCTTCCAGATTTGTATACGACCGTAATGTCATACTCCTGCAGCCTAAGGCTCCATCTGGCTAGTCGACCTGACGGATCCTTGAGATTTGCTAGCCAGCATAGAGCATGGTGGTCACTGACAGCTCTGAACGGTCTACCATCAAGGTAGGGTCGAAACTTATTTATTGCCCAGATGACTGCGAGGCACTCTTTTTCAGTAGCAGAGTAGTTTGCCTCAGCTTTTGAGAGTTTGCGGCTGGCATAGGCTAACACTCTCTCTTGACCATTTTGCCACTGGACCAGGATGGCGCCGAGGCCGACATTGCTGGCATCGGTGTGGACCTCAGTGTCGGCTGTCTCATCAAAATGGGCAAGTATTGGTGAACCCTGTAGCCGTTTTCTTAATTCATCAGAAGCTTTCTGTTGTTCATTTTTCCATGTGAAGGGCACGTCGTCCTTCGTTAGTTTTGTAAGAGGTTCTGCAATCGTTGAAAAGTTTTCCACAAATCGCCTATAGTAGGCACATAAACCCAAAAATCGGCGCACTGACTTTTTGTCTTTGGGTGTAGGGAACCTCTGAACAGCGGCTGTCTTTTCTGGATCTGGACGAACACCGTCAGAACTAATGACATGTCCAAGGAATCTCAGCTCTTCGAAGCAGAAGTGGCATTTTTCGGGTTTGATTGTCAAGTTTGCTGACCGGATGGCTTGTAATACAGTGCGAAGTCGCTCTAGATGTTTGTCGAACGTTGCAGAGAATACCACCACGTCATCCAAATACACCAGGCATGACTGCCATTTCAATCCCGCGAGGACAGTGCCCATCATTCGCTGGAACGTCGCTGGCACGGAACAGAGGCCGAATGGAAGCGCTTTGAATTCATAGAGGCCATCTGGTGTTACGAATGCCGTTTTTTCACGGTCCCACTCGTCTACCTCTATTTGCCAATATCCGCTTTTCAGATCCAAGGAGGAGAAAAACTTTGCGGATCGCAGCCGATCTAGTGTATCGTCAATACGTGGCAAGGGGTATACATCTCGTTTAGTTACACTGTTGAGTTTTCGGTAGTCGACACAGAATCTAAGCGTGTTGTCTTTCTTCTTAACGAGCACTACGGGGGACGCCCATGGACTATTTGAAGGCTGGATGACATCATCCGAAAGCATTTCCTCCACTTGCTTCTTAATGATTTCCCGTTCTTTCTGTGACACTCGATATGGATGCTGGCATATAGGCCTCGTGTCGTCTTGCGTTATAATTCTGTGTTTCGTAATTGACGTGCGCTGGACCTTCGAGGCAATTGAAAAGCAATCAGAGAATTCTTTTACTAAGGCGTAAATCTGTTTCTTTTGACTGTCCGGTAGGCTCTGGTTGACGGTCACGGATGCGTCGATGTTGCAGGCCACTGGTCGAGTGGTTGACGTGGTTAAGCTGCATAGTTCTGTCGCCATACAGAAGTCGTGTAAATAGGCAATAGCCGTGCCTTGAGCGATGTGTTGAAGTTCATTGGAGAAATTCGTAAGTAGGACATCTGCACGGCCATTCGTCAAGTGAACAAGACCCCGAGCTACGCAGACACCTTTTTTCAAAAACAGCCCTACATTTGTATCCGCTATGCCTTCGCAGTTGTAAGATGCGTCATTCTCGACGAGCACCATTATGCTGCAGCGTGGTGGCACAGTTACGTCATCATGAACAACGCGTAGAGCAGTTAGGCGTCCCTCAGATTCCTCTACAGGTATAGCTCGTTCAGTCGAAAACGACACGCTGGACCTACGCAGGTTAATTACGGCGCCATTAGCTCGCAAAAAATCCATTCCTATAATGAGGTCTCTTGAACATTCTGGTAGCACAATGAAATCGGCAACGTAAATAAAGCCCCGTATTTCAAGTCTTGCGGTACATCTGCCAAGGGGCGTAATAATGTGACCACCTGCCGTGCGTATCTGCGATCCACTCCACTGTGTCACAACTTTGTTTAGCTTCTTCACCATCTTGTGACTTATCACTGAATAATCAGCACCGGTGTCGACTAAGGCATTCAGCTCCCATCCTTCTATTCTCAACCGCAAATCTGAAGTAACGCTTTCGTGGTTGCACCCGTTTACCGGAAATACACCGTCGTCGCCCTCAAGCCATATTGGAGGATCTTCGTAATTGATGTTATTAGCGGCCTCACCTCCACAGGTCGCTTGCTTCAGTTTTCCGGGAGTGGACTTGGAGAGCGATGACCAGGCTGCCTTGAAGGTGCACGTAGGCTGGATGACCGGTAGCGCATAGGCGATGGTGACCGTGACCGACGTTGGCGTAGAGGTGGCGAGTTCTGGCGCGTAGACAAGTACTCCTCAATTTCCGCTGGTCATTCGCCGTTTCGGGGGCACGGTGCATACGACGGGAAGCCTCTTAATCCAGCCTGTCGGTAAGGGCAGAATCTGTACAAATGACCCGCTTCGCCACAATGGAAACAAAGAGGCCTGCGCTCGTGATCACGCCAGACGTCACTTTTTCTGGGCCTAGGCTCCGCATAGCGATGCGTGCTACGTGCTCCTGGGGGCAGATAGGTAGCCGTTGGTTCCCGTGGATGAGGTACGCTGCGTGCTGTAGATGGGAGAGGAGTCGTCGCCATCGCAACTGTTGCATTGCTGTGTACCGTTAGTTGTCGGAGAACTTCAGAGTACGTTCGGATAGGTCGAACTGGCTGCAGCTCCCGCTCTGGTTCTCGTATGATCTGCCTCAGTTCGTCACGAACAACGTCTGTAACAGATAGTGCAGTTGAAGTCTGGGGCATTTGCAGTCTGCTCAGTTCTTCCCGAATAACTGATCTAATGAGCTCTCGCAGGGCTTCAACGTCGTTTCGCACGCCTCCAGAGAATAGCTGTGCAGATGCGCAGTTAATATTCCGGTTGTACTGCCGAGCGCGCTGTTCTAGTGTTTTTTCGATGGCCGTCACTTCCGAATAAAACTCAGCAACAGTGCTTGGAGGGTTGCGGACGAGAACGGCGAACAGCTCTTGCTTCACTCCGCGCATTAGATGGCGCACCTTCTTATCTTCAGCCATGTTGTGATCCGCACGCTTGAACAGACGGACCATGTCCTCGATGTACATGGCAGCACTCTCGTTTGTGAGCTGGTTCCTGGATTGAAGAGCAGCTTCCGCTTTTTCCTTTCGGTCTACGTTTGCGAACGTAGCCACTGCTTGTCGTCGAAATACCTCCCAGGTAGACAACGAGGTTTCATGGTTCTCAAACCATGTCTTTGCGAAGTCGTCCAGGGCGAAGTATACGCCGCGGAGCTTCTCTCTTTCGTCCCAACCATTCAAGCGCGCCACTCTCTCGAACAGGTCCAGCCAATCTTCAACATCCTCGTACGAGTCGCCGTGGAATACTGGCGGCTGGTGCGGTTGGCTTATGAACACTTGTGCCGGTGTTACCTGGGTAGTCATAGTGGTGGCATCCATAGTTTGAATTCCCCTTGGTGTGGAGTGAAGAGGACCGAACTCAGGTGAGTCACCTCTAAGACGGCGACTTGCCCTCTGGTGTACAGGAGTCACTTCCACGGGGTTGATACGCTGGTCGTCGGGGCTACGCTGTCTTGAGCTCGCGGGGCTTCGATTCATACCCAGCACCTCCACCAGAAATATAGCGATGCTGAGGCAGACAGGCCAAAAAAAACAAGCAACTTTATTAGGGCGAACTTGTGCCCACAAGTCTAATGACTATGGTCGTCGAGTCCAAGTAGCCAAGAGGCACAGAGTCAACTAACTTCCTCTTCCTCGTTGTTGGAGCGCACGAACGCGTGACGCATGCCAGCCGGGTCTTGCTGGTGCTCTTGCCATGATGATTGCGGCGGCTACTTGAACGTGGCCAACCTGTCGCGGCAATATATTCACGTGACGTGAGTATATGACGAAGGTAAATGACACTTCTAAACATGATAATCATGGTACAGAAGTCATGTGTGGCATCAGTTATCTCCACCTTGTAATGTTGTGCTGATCTTAAAGTGACATATCAACATTTCTCACTCGTGCTTTGCATATCAACGATTCCCACTGTACTTGGAATCTGGCAAGTTTTTTGTCGTTTATTTTGTTTGCAACGTTCCTAAGTTCTTGGTCATGCATAAGATGATGATTTTATGCTCACAACCAACGACGCCGAAAATAGCGTCGGTGTTGGAATTTCTGTGAAACGAGACTTTCAACACTAGTGCATTAAAAAAAAATAAAAATCAGAGGCAAGACCTCGCGTGGCTCTGTAGTAGAATACTTCGTTGCCACGCAAAACGCAGAAGCTCCACCCTTGCTAGCACCATGACATTTTTTTTTTTTACATTCGGCATGTCTACTCAGCCGATGTCGGTTTTTTTTTCTTTTGTAACGCTCACGCGATAAAATCACATATGCGTGTTCTCGCTGTTTCTGGGTAGATAAGTGTTAATAACCTGCGGCTCATACCCGCATACCAGAGGCACGTATTTTCGACACACTTTCCGCCACTGTCCGGCGGGAAGTGGTTGACGACGTACGCGACAGCATCGTGACATTACTCATGTGAAAACCAGCGAGTCATATTCACCAAAACATCTTACCGTCGCACTCTTGTTCTGGTTCACCCTAAATTAATGGGGTCATCACGAGAGCACCCAGACGTAGGCGGGTAGATGGATAGATTCCAAACGTGCTTGCAGTGCGCTAAGAAATGCTTCGCATTTAATAATAGATACCCGAGGCAGATGCGTGTACCAACATTGCCTTGACAGCTTCTTCTGCGTGTACAGCCAGTGCGTGCAGCTTCCTCTGCTCTTCTAACAATCAGTGTCGACAGAACAATAGCCCATCTTTGTCTTATTTTCCACAAAGGCGGCCCCGGTCTCTTATTGACATATCCTGAAATGAAGACAAAGAACAAGCACTTCGGGCAAAGGTGACTAAATAAACAGTGTACCGAAGAAACAGCAGTAGAAAGAAAATGTGAAATCGGCCTGTAGCAACAACGGAAGCAATAGAGCGTATCAACTACACAGAGCTTCCTTTCTCCGTGTCCCCAAACACACAGCTTCCGTGTGGCCGCTTCCGCAACTTTCACCATGTGCAGTCGAGTTCTGTTTGCTATTTTTCTTCCGGGCTTTCCTTTTGGAGCTTCCCTGGAGGCATTGCATTGTTGATGTGTAGTGTTCCTCTACAGACAAGCCAGTTCTAGAGCGGGGCTGTAAAGATGGCGTGGCTGGCAAAGAAGGGTCTGGATATAACAGCCCAATGTCTACCAGCTAACCACTTCATAAAGCTGTATGCGTGCCATTCTTTTATGCTGTATAGTCATCGGTGGTACAGTGCCTTTTTGTTTAGCTAATAGCATAGGAATGCACACGCACATTTGGCGCCAGGGAGACGCCCTTCGTAGGAATCGAAGGGGGCTCGAAGTCTTCCCCGTACTTTTCCTCAGTTCGACCTGTCCCGTCTTGTTTAATGTACATTATCACGACAATTCAGATGTGTGTGTGTGTATGTGTGTGTGTGTGTGTGTGTGTGTGTGTGTGTGTGTGTGTGTGTGTGTGTGTGTGTGTGTGTGTGTGTGTGTGTGTGTGTGTGTGTGTGTGTGTGTGTTGTGTGTGTGTGTGTGTGTGTGTGTGTGTGTGTGTGTGTGTGTGTGTGTGTGTGTGTGTGTGTGAAACCTTTATTGATGGCGCTGGCCAATACGGGCTCTTTACACAGGGGAAGTCGTTATTGCGGAACCCCGCTGGACAAGGTCGCTACCCAAGCCTGTTGGACTAGGGCTATTTGATCATCCAGCTCTGAGCAATTGACTACGTCTGATACCAGGTCATGCCGCAACCACGCTTCACACAATACGAATTGCGCAACGGGTTACGGGGTTGTTGATTGCTTCACCTCCTTACAAAAGGCTCAGCCATACTCTTTCATAGTGAACAACTTCAGCCCTGAGTGCACATAATGCCTCACAGTTATGCAGTGGGTGCGATGCTTATCCGCTCAATGAAGAATAAAGGCATAGTGGGTGCCTCCTTACTGTGTGAAAGTTGTGAATATTTAAGGCGTATTGGGTACCTTGCATAAGTTCTTGTATTGATTACCCAGAGAGACTCTAAAATGGGCTCTAGCAAGGTTTTCTCTTCCAGCTTTCGCTGTGACTGTGCTACGTGTTCTAAAGAAGCCTGGTGATTTCAAACATGAAGTTATGCGAGGCGACAAAGCAGATCTCCGTCACAGTCTCAGGTGATCTCTCCTTAGTACAAATATATATACTTCGATATTTATGTTATACTAAGCCTAGTCGTGCCACCTGGCGGCAAAACACATGTCGGCAGCTGCCCCGTATGTTAGCCACAGTATGGAAAACTGCACTCAGCGCAGCGACGCAAAGCTTCCAAGACATGCACGATGTTCGGCTCGGATTAGGTGTGGGTATTGGGAGCAATACCTCTCCTCCAACATCCGAGGCGGTAGCCACGAAGCCTGACACATGGCACCTTAGCCTATACTAGCTTGTTCTGGAGTTCCGCTCGAGTGGGTCTTCTGAATTCGCCTGTCTCTTAGCAACCTACGAAAAAAAGGCGGGATTTAGGTTAGTATAAAAAAAGGCAGTGTGACGAAGAGTAGTCGATAGGATCTGGCTACAGCCAACTCGTCAGCGTAATGGCTCAACTATGCCTGTCGGAGCGATACGAACGTCGCTACACACAGCCTTAGTGCTGCCTTATCGCCACAACAAAGCGACGTATCGCCACAACATCTCTTTACGTTCTTGTCTCCCGCAGACTTGCTGTTCTTTCTGTTTACAATGTTACCTACGCGACCGTAGGTACCACTCTAATAATTTCTGTCGGCAACGAAATAAGCTCTGGCACCAGCCAAGTTCTTCCTTGTTTTTGTGTGTTTTTAGTTGTTTGCTTCTCTGTATAGGCCTCTAATATTCTTTCTACGAAAATGGAACGTAAAATATGAGTGTTTTCTGATAATGAGTATTTATATGAGAATCGGCTATTTTGATTTTGATGTTTATCCCCATGGTATATACAGCAGTGGGCTAAATATTCGTCGCTTATTTTGCAAACCGTGCAAAATAATTTATCGCGTTATGTTAAAGTATCAAAAGAAACGATTTCAGTTGATGATTATCGCCCTGGCAGGAATAGAATAAACCTCGTATGGTGTTGTCTTCCTAATGCATATAGTGCACATTCACATTACGAGGCGGGGCTGTGAAGTCCCCTACAAGGATTATATGCATAGCTTGAGGAGAGAAAGAAGGAGGAAGCAATGTAGTAACCTAGCACCTGCATAAATTTTTGCGCACTTTTTGATTTGTGTAGTAAAGCGCCCATTGTTTCCATTCCATGTTTTCGTAACGCTCAAAAAGGCGCCGTTATACTAAGATCACCGCTTACTATATCTTAACGGTTCGATGGTGATTATCTCAAGGAAGACAATCGTCGGAGTGCAATTACTTCCTCCGGCGTTCAACAAATTTGGATCTCGACATACGGTTTCTATTGGCAGAGATAGTGGCATATTATTACATGAGTACTTTCTTCCTTTTCAGTAAAGTTTCGAATCGTAAAGTGAAATCACTCTAATGCTACCAGCAAGAATCAGATCTTTTCGAACAACGCGGAGTGCGTTTTTTTACTGTTTTTTTTCACACCATGGTAATGAGTCTAATGACACTTGAAGCCGCGAATAATATTCTACATTTGTTGTATTAGTGCGCGGTGAGATAATGAAAGTTATTGCAGTCGTAAAACGACGTCATAAAATTTCTTATTGTGGTCTCAGAAATAGAGCGCTAGCATGTGGATTCATCGAGCTAAGTGTAAGAATTATATCTATATGTCTCAACATCCATAGACGGGTCCCGAATATGTCAATGTGCACTAATAGCATAGCAACTGATTTGAACTCTTGTCGTCATCTTGCGTGAAAACTTCACAGTGCCACGCCAATAAGTGTATATTTTGAGCAGGAGTTATCAACCAATGTCTATATTAAGCGTAAAGCGAGAGCATATTCTCAAAAGAATGTGCACGACCTGTCTGTGGGCTTTTCGTTCCAATGCTTTTGTCCACTAATAATGAGGACCATGATGATGATGATGATGATATGTAAGGTTTAACGTCCCAAAACAACCATACGATTATGAAAGACGCTATAGTGGAGGGCGCCGGATATTTCGTCCACCTGGGGTAATTTAACGCGCAACCAAATCTGAGGACAAGGACCTACAGCACTTCGCTTCAATCAAAAAAACAGCTGCCGCAGCCGGGATTCAATCTCATGAACTGCGGGTCAGCCGCCGAGTACCTTATCCTCTACAACACCGCGGCGGGGCCAACGAGGATCAAAACAACAACCAATACCAGTCATTTTCTTAGCTCTGTAGTGATTTACTGTCATATGAGAGCTGTCCACCAACCTAGCAGGACATACCTTCCGGGTCATATGGGAAACGTGTATCACCTACAGGTTGTGCAACAGTTCACTGCAACAATGCGCCGCCGGCGCCGAGAGTGGTGACTGGCGGCCGCTGCAGTGTAAACTGGCGGCCTATGAATCCTGGTCTCTCCGTGTGCTACGCCCACGTTGAATGCAACAGCGTGTGCGCAAAAGGGACATGTTTGATAAAACGAATAGGCTTTCAGAACTTTAGCAGTGCGCGGTTTTTTTTTTTGGATCTCAAACGAAGAGACAAGATTTGTGTTTACAACATAAATTATGTTTCCGATGTTTCCGACATGAGAGCATGGACGTGTGACAGAGTTTTAAAATGTCGATTCATGCGGCTGGCCAGCGTCCAGTTCGAAACATATCCCGTCACTGTTGATGTTTGCGTGCATTCTTTCTCATCATTTTGCCTGCTTATTGCTGAATAAATGGTGGCATTTCTGTTGAAAACATGTTATAGACAACCACTTGTGATGTGCACAACTAAAACGTATAGTCGCCGAAGTGCACGCGTTGCAAGACGTTAGTATGAAGTGGATGTATCGAGTTTTTTTTTTCACTATTTACACTGCATCATAGTATGCACTTGTCCCTGTTCCTTCTTACTGTGTTGCTTACTTTATTTGCACACAAGAGTTTATCTTATAATATGGGCCAACTGGCCCAGCTGAAACGAAAGGAGGAAGGTTTAAGCGGAAGGACAGGGAGGTTAGCCAGTTCTTCGACCGGCTGCCTACCCTGTGCTGGGGAAAGGGGTGAGGGGATTAAAAGATGATAAAAAGAAATGTTGCAAAGACAGATAGAGAAATTACAAAAAAAAACTTGCGACAGAGGAAAGGCAACATCCAAGAGTATAAGACAATAAAGTCTGTCTCTGTGGCCAGTTTTCCGCAAAAAGCGCAGCAAACCTTTCAGAGCCTTCTGTGTTGAGGATGGGCTCGTCCAATGACCCAGAATCCTTTGTTCTGGCAGAGGCCGATCATCTAGTCTATCCAGAGCTGTAGTCAGATCTAGTCTTGGCGCACTGAAATGGGTGCACTCACATGGAAGGTGCGCGATGGTTTCTTTGCAGCTGCAGTAAAGCCATGTAGAAGAGCTGGTCATTTCAATGAGATAGAAGTATGCGTTCGTGAAGGCCAGTCCAAGCCACAGGCGGCATAGAAGAGTCTCCTCAGCTCGGGATATCCCTGGGGGAAGACGAAGCTGCAGATTAGGATCCACGTTATGAAGGTGTGCGTTTAAGTCTGTTGAGTTTCACTGTACCAGTGTGAGATCACGTGCAATTGAACGAAGTCTGAAAGTTTTTTAGGGGCGGAGCTTCTAATGGCGTGGCTTGTGCGTCCTGCGTTGCAGTGCTTGACCACCGGCGGCACATACCTGAAAGAGCGGCCCTTAGAATTTCTGCTGGATGGCAGCACTTGTATATGGTGAATGCATGATGAAAAGATGTGAGATGGCTGTACTGGGAGTGTTCACTAAAAAGACGGACGGACGCATGAGCGAACATACACATGGACGGAGAGACAGAGGGGTGGACGCACGGACGGATCAATGAATGGACAGACAGAGGGACGGCCGCACGAACAGACGCACAGATGGACAGACAACAGACAAACGAACAGACAGATGGAAGAACGGACGTACAGACGGATGCGTGGACGGACAGACGCACCGACGGTCACGCGGATAGACGGGTACACAGACAGACTCATGGACGGACGGAAGCAAGAACGAATGAACGGATGGAAGCATAGACGGACTGACGAACGCTTCGCCCCACCAGTCATCATTCCCTAGGTGGATATGCTGTGATTTTTTTGAACATTCAGTCACTGACATAACATTGCTCATCACAGTGTCGTAGAGAAGCAGCACATCTTGGTCTATCAGTATATACCGGGCCGTTACGGTATCTCAGGAAATGACCGTGAAGATGAAGCCGCCTGATCTGCTCGTGATGCTCTTCATTGCGCAGCTACACCGTTATTAATAACGGATGGTGCTACAAGGCTTTGTTCACTTGCACGCGAATTGACGCTTGGAAAGTTGAACTCGATGTAATTTACGAACTCATATCTTTACAACATGGACCCTAATCTAAAGCTTCGTGTTCTGTCAGTGGGGAGTCACTAGAACTGTGGAGGCGCTTCTGTGCCCCCTGTGGGTAGGGTTGGTCTTTGTTCCGAATCGGAGTGGCCAGTAGCCACTGACGTGATAACCGTAGTTGCGAAAAGACAACCACCCATCTTATCTTTGAGTGCACTCGCTTTACTGCAATACGAAAAGTGCTCGTAAAGTGCTCGATAAAAGTGCGAAAAGTGCTCGCTAAACTTTACACTCGCCCGTTGTCGGAGGAAAATGTATTAAGACACCGGAAGAAACCATGCTCGACGTGGAAAGCTTCGAGAGCATTATTGTGTTTCTCATGGACAACTAGTCTCAAAGAGAGACTTTAAGCACGGTCATATAACGTATATTGTTCTCCTTTTCTTTTTCGTCTTTTAAAAGCCAAGCTCCTTAGGCTCTAACAATGTTCGGCAATTGTCGTCGAGTCTCGCCGTCGTCTCTAGTCAAAACTCAGGTTTCAAACATTTGTGCGCTGTACTGTCTACAGAGCCTACATATCGTGCATAAAGCTTAAAGATAAACCTTCTTTGTATTGTTTTTCACTATCTGTGCGCAATGCCATCATAGCACGCATATAGTCTAAAATAAATATTGTTTATATAGTTTATCATATAAATAAAGCTTCACCCCATCATAAGCATTCAATTTGTGGAAATGCAGCAATTTTTTTTAATCCTGTTTCTGTCATCTTTTCATCTCTCCTTTATTTTCTCTAGCACAGTGTAGGCAGCTATTTCGAGAACTCGCTAACCTCTCTGCCCTTTCGTTTTTTTTCTTCTCCTCCCACTCTTCTTTCTCGTACAGTGACTTAATACCTTAGATATTATTAAACATCTGGGACAATGTCGCTGGTGTGTCGTCAATGTTTCTAAGAAGGCTGATACATGTGTGCCCTTTGAGTAGTCGCGCATTGCTAGTGATAAAGTAGGAGGCAGACGCACAGCACTCTGTTGTGATGAATCACAGCGCTTGACGGCAGCTTTATTCTAAGCCCAGTGCATTAAAGTAACGCGTCATTCATGCGGAGGTCGGTTCCTATCTATAATTACGTACACTGCCAATTTAAAGCTGAATTAACTCAGCGGATAGCTGTGAAAGAAAGGCGGCATTTGCCTTTGTATGAGCCAACTAATCAGACAGCCCCGATGTTTAATCTAAGCCATGCTCAAAAGGACGGTTTTGTGGTTGTAATGTATAGTTTGGGCACAGCTGCCTATGGTGCTCTAAATTAAAGTTCACTTTCTCTTTCTCGCATTCATTCATTTGTGTCTTCAGCCCGATGCGTCTGTTGTCCCGCATAGAACGCTTTTTTATTATTTGTAATTATTTGCGAAAATAAAAAAACCAGCCAAAGCACCAGCCCACTGTTCCTTCTAATTTTACATAAATCTCTCTGTATCAAGGTTTTCATTTCATTCTTAAACACAAAGATCCGAATGGCATAGAAGCTATCAGCCCATCAGCACTGCAAGCATGATTAAAATATTTCATCTTGTCCGAACTGCTAAGCAAATGAGCCTAATGAGAAACTAGTGAAAGGCCACAGTGTGCGAGCTGTGAGGATCTCAGGAATTCTAACAAGTTTTCTGTCATGAATGAACACATTCGTTTTTTTAGCTTCCACTTTTTCTATCAATCGAAGCTAAGAGTGTCGGGGGCAGAAGTACAGTAGTGCTGAGACAAAAGAATGACCAAGCGTACGTTTTTCTTGCTTTCAGTTTAGTTCAGTACACAACGTGATAAATAAACCAGGGCCTAGCAGTTGCGAGTTTTTCGTAGGCGAACTACTGAATAAATAAAGTTAACCATGGTGAAAACGTCATCCTCGTAAAGATGGAGTCCTCAGACCACGGATGCTGTGGCCTTTGCCATTTTGCCATGCGTTCATTGCCCCTGTGCTGCAGCTTTCGACCAGGCTAGTGCAGCGTCATGCTGATTGAAGTACCGGTGGGCTCTTTAATGACACTACCTGCGATTCTTAGGAGGCCCACGTGAAGTGGCAAAGCTTTGCATGTTTCCCGCGCCTCGGACATATGTTCAAATATGTTGACTGACAGATTTTGCTATGTAGACTGAGGTTGAACTGTGTATTAGTCTGCAGATATCTCAGAGCATTTGAGTGCTCTCTGGGAAGGGTTTCGAAGGAAGTGGGGCACATTCGCCTATAAAGTATCCATAGGGTTGTATTACAATCGACTTTTTACCACAGAAACCAGCTGCCAAGATAACAGATTAAGATATTTTATATACAATTACGAGCCAGAACTCTTCTAATAAGAAAACTATGCTTACGTGGCGAAGTGAAGAACACCACGCTCACCTGATTACCGCGTGATAAACGCTGTCATCATTGTTCAAGAACCGATTACGTCATTCCTCGTCTCCGACGATAAAACAAAATCTATGCTTTATATCGATCCTCAAAGCGCCAACATGGCCACTTTTCCGTAAAGGCTCGTTTTCGCGGTTGCGCTAGCATGCGCAATTATATGTGGGGAATTAAAAAAATTAATGTTAAAAAAATTAAAGTGTTTAATGCCAGTAGCACTTTCTCTATAATATTTGCGCTACATCTGACGAGAAGCTTAGTTTTGTCATTTGAAACGTGACATATTAAGAAAGTTACACGTTATAACGGATGTTTCCAAACTATACATATCGCAAATAGAATCAATAATTGTTGCTGTCAGTGGCCTTTTATATAACTCACAGGATCGCAGAAGACTACGTTGAGGGTAGCTCCATATCACGCGTAGGGGTGTCTGTCTGGTGCAGATTAATGTCCGGTCACATTCAGCAAATCACTGATTACAAAAACGAATAAGAGGCCCAGCTGGCTAGCGTCTTCCATGGTGGATCAGTGGTTCTGGTGCTCGGCTCAAGACACCAAGGTTGTACGTTCAATCTCGGCCGTGGTGGTCGCATTTTGAGGAAAGTGAAATGGCGGAGACCCGCGTATGTGTGTTATGTCAGTGCATGTTAATGAACACCAGATGATTAAAGTTTTCAGTCCCACTTCACTATTTCGCCCTCTTAATCATAATGTGGTATTGGAACGAAAAAGCCGATATTGAACTACAACTTACCAGGAGAAAGCTATTCGCTTTGGAACGTAAACCCATGAGAATTACTGCATCGACGCATCTCGCGAAAAGTCCGCCGAGACCATGGTTACTTTTCAGCTATGCGACGCCACTTGCATGCAAAGCGACCGCGCACTGTACATTCAAATGTGGAGAAGAAAAAAATAAACGAGGAGTGACAGGGAGCTCTTTCAGCTTAGAGAGCACCGACCAAAAGCGACAAGCACGTGTACACTAAATACCATTATGGGCGTAAATAGGAAGGATTGTTTCAAAAAACACCCGGACCAGGACGAATTTTTCGCAAATAAGAGATCCTCTTTTAAGTTCGAATGCACTTTATAAGCGACCCGGGATCCGCCGTCCGCGGTGCGGCTCCTCTTCTCCCCTAACAACGGCACGAGGAGCGGAGAGGAGCGTCTGTAGCAACGGTCCAGCAACGTCACACATCACGTGATTGCACGCGCTCCGCCCTCCGCTCCGTGGCTGCGCGCGCAGCCACGACTTGCTCGAGATCGCCAAGTCGTCATACGTATGGATCCATCGCAGGCATCAACCTCTACTGCGAACCTCCAACAACGAGTACAACGCAATCGAATGCGAGCATTGCACGCGTTGTTGAAGATGTCACGCCGGTTTAAGACAAGGCAGCACGGCGAAGAGCCCGTGATTCCGAGCGCAAGCGAGCGAAGTGGGCCGCGGACATAAACATCATTATAGTGCGAATTTACTCTCACATATACCTGTAAGCTCACCACGATTTCCCGAGAGGGTCTAATGGTTACTGAGAATCGCAATGACATCATACGAAGGAGTTTACGCTAACTCACTGGCGAATGCCAACTGATTTTAACTTCACTCCCCCTCATACATCACACCGTGCATTCGCACTTAACCATGCTCACGCTCGGGGAAATGCATGGGAGTTTTTTCTGAGAAGTTCATAGCAATTTTTTTATAGATTCGTGCTACAATTCGGAGGTTGTCTTCTATTTCTTTCTCAACTCCACCTCTCAGTGTAGATAATGCGTCTCTTCAAATATTTTACAATGAGCAGAAATATAGAAGATTTAAAATGCATGGAAGAAAAAAAAACAATCCATACATAATTAGTTTTTTGTGTAGGAAATCCCACATCTCAGACTTCCTGTGGTTCCCCAGGTAAGATAATCGCACACAGTAAAAAACAGCATATACAGAATTCTCTGAAAAAGAAACGGGAATTCATTCAACTTATCACATACTATGAGTTATAACTTCAAGCAAATGTATATGCGGTGTAATGTACGTTTATTCATGTATTTCCTGAGTCACTATAATAAATATCGTGAACTCTTGAGTGAGCAGCAAGTTTGTTCATTTATCTTGTGGTTTCCATTACGCCGACGAAACGAACGGAGAAGTCAACGACTGCCACGAAAGACGTACCGGTGGCATAACGTCGACAAATCGTGAGTGAAAGCACGTGATCACAAGCGATTGTCTCTACTTGCTCTGCGCAAAGTCCAACTGACTGCGCTCCTAGGTTTCCGAGATGCATAAGCGAAAGTATCACCCCGTCGCAAGAAGCCGAAATTTTGTGAGGGGAAATCCACCTTTATGGGCTGTGTGACGTTGCCGGCTGTTCTCTATATTGCGTATTTTCGTCGTTTTAGTTCAATCTAGCCGCAGATTTTCTGTGCATTGACGCAAAAGACGTTGCACTGCTCGAAAATAGTTTGGTGTAAAGGATAATTCATTATAGCTGAGTTATATCGTCAAGCGCGACTGCACGTACGACCACTGTTTCGAGCCTACTAGGACCACATACACTTACCCCACAATTTTTCACCTGAGCCAAGTTGTTAAAATTGAAGTGTTAATATCAAGTCCTAATTACTGACTAGTGAAGCATAATATTGTGCTATCATGACATTGTTGCGAAGTTCATTGACTAATTAGAAATGGAAAAGTACCAATGCATTTGCATACAGCACCAAGAAACAACAAAAATAACTTGGAAAAGGACTCTTTTCAAATTAAGGCCGCCTTCCTCCTGACAGAAACTCGTCTCTTCGTCATCATCTATAGAGTGTTCCGATTCACCTGGGCAATCTGGGACTTAATAGCTTTTGGAGATTTGACATTCGCTTAGACGCTTTTGACAGAGCCTCTTCGCGGTGTCAATCAATCAATCAATCAATCAATTGATTGATTGATTGATTGATTGATTGATTGGTGTATCCTGTATTTGGCGATACGCCACCGCCTCGACCACCTTGTGCTTCCGGTGTGCTTCTGACAACGCTCCCACAAGATGGGGCTTCGGACTCCTTCTTTTTTTTTTGCTTCTTTTTTTTATTCTCGAATTTTCTTCTTTATTGGTGGCCTATTCTTATATACAATTCGTGGGCTGAATTCGTTTTGGTTGTATTAAGCCCATCACTGTCTTGCAAGACAGTGATAGGCTCACAGCATCCAAGGTTAACGTAATATTCTCGAGAGCTGTCTTCTTCGCCTTTTTGTGATATTACAACGCCATCTTAAATAATCGATGCAGCAACGCGGAAACATGGAGATGGTGTCGCCTAACTGCGAGGTAGCTGTAGCAAATATCTTTTTTTTATATGAAGTCTTCAGCCTGCTGCTCTCCCTTTTCTTTGATCGCAACCTCCTCTTGAGTTCCTCGCCCTATAAGGTGATATGAACGGAACTGATTTCAAGGACTTAGCCGGAACAGAAGCCCAGGGTACTCGATTTTTAGCTTGTATATATGAATGAATATTACTCTGATAGTCATGCTCATAGCTGTTCCTGAGGGTTAAGTTTAAATAGGTTGTGAATAGATGAAGTAGACATGCATACAAAATGTAAAAACTAGAGCAAACTCTTTCAGCTTACAACCTCAAAAACAAAGTTTTCTTGAACCTAGTTACACACTTTCACCAGAAAAAAAATGAGAAAATGCTGCTTATTTTTTATCCGCTTTTTTATTGTCGTACTTGAGCGTCAGTGAATCGACACCTATGACATCAAGTGAAAACGTCGTGTTTTTTTTTTGTTCTAGGAAGCAAAAGTATTGTAGTATTATTTTGCTTCCCAGAGATTTAACCAACATAATAATGTATTTCTTCAGATGTCTTTGATCTTCTCGCTTTGTCTGAATTGAGCAAGACAAATTCGCGCGACATCACGCAACATAACGTATTTTGTACTTCGTTAAAGTTTGAAAGGTACAGAAGTTAATAAACAGATAAATTAAGTATTAATAAACGTACTAGAGAACATGGAGATTTGAAATCAATAGATGCGGGGAAATTCATTAATGTGAAAAGGCTTTCAGGCGGGAATTTTCACTAGGCTTATAATTATTATGGCAAAATCATTCTCAAGAAAGTTAATAAATAAAGAAATCAATACATAAATAAATGCAGATGTTGCATTGTGTGTTAGCCAGAAAACGGACCTTGACACAAGGGGGGTAGTGGCATTGTGTTCAAGATAAGCTGTTACACAAGAGGATTTTCCATTGCCTGAGCAGGATAGCTTCAAAGCGTCAAATTCAGGTGGATGCCTCTTTTGCACCTTGGTTTATTATGGAGGGACAGAATATTATCCCTCTGTCCTTGTTTTTTTTTTTTTCGGTATAAACACTCGTGCAAGCACAATCATTTGCGCCAGAAAAGCAGCATAATATCAGAAATAATTACGTCGTTATCAGCTAAAGGTAGAAAGCACGTGCATGCTTCAGATAACAACGATGCCATGTATAAGTAGGGAGCATTTGTTTTCTTCCCTGTGCGCTCCATACAGAAAGACCAGTTCGGCTTATCTTCCTTGTAACATTAGGCATAGTATTCGGCTGTAATCTTCGGTTTTCAAGCAAATTCGAATGGAAATAACCGAATGCTGCTGCACTTAAAACCTCGAAAAAGAGATGCATTTATCATGTGCCACCCTATGAGCGTAGCGTCAGTACAAATGTCGCACAATAATTGACGGATATGTGGGGTTTTACGTCTAGAAATCACCATATGATTATAAGGAACGCCGTAGTGGAGGACTACGGAAGTTTTGACTACCTTGGGTTTTTTATACTCTAATACTTTCTGACTGCAACGGAATGAGCTTCGGAACCAGCCAAGTTTTTTTTTCGTCTTTGTGTATTTTTTGCTGTTTGCTTCTTTATATAGCTGTCTAATGTTCATTCTACGAACATAAGTTATAGGTTCTTTCTGATAAATGAGTATTTATTTCTGAATTGGCTATTTTGCTTTTGATGTTTTTCTCTCGGTATAGACAGCATCGGACCTAACATCAGTCACTTATCTTGCATCCCTGCAAAATATTTCCTTCCTGCTGTGTTACAGTATCAAAAGAAACGATTTCAGTTGACAATTATCGCCTTGACAGCAATAAAATAAACTTGACATGGTGCTGAAAATGTGCACTATATACATTAGGAAGACATCAAGAGGCGGGGCTGTCATGTGCCTCACAGCAATTTACTTCATTATATTGCCACGAGGAATTGTTAAGGCGCAGTACAACGCAGACGTTGTTAAAAGAGGAACGCTGACGGCATCGCTACGACTCATGAAGCCCGCCGGAAGGCACGAGCCGGCCCAGCCTGTGCACGAGCTGCTACCGAGCAGCGGAAAAGAAGAGAAGAAGAGGACGACGAGCGTTCGCTGTTTTCTCCCAGCTACTGTGTAGTTCTTTTGGCTTTGGGCACAAGTTCGCCCTTATTAACCTTGTAAATAGGACGTCCCGGTTGTGAGGTTGTTATATCCGTTACATTTTCTGGTGGAGGTGCTGGGTACATGATTCCGAGCCCCACGCAAGAGCGAAGTCCAAGCACTGACCAGCCGCAACCAGTGGAGCTTACACCGGTGCACCACGAGTCAGCCGCCGTATCCGAGGAGAGTTGCCAGAATTTGGGCCACTCCCTTCTGTATCAAGGGCATCGGTGACGGAGACAAGCGCCGCCACCACCATGACGAGCCAAGTTACGCCGGCACAACTCATCGTAAGCCAACCGGTCATCCCAAAGGTGTTTCATGGTGGACCCATACGAGGACGCCGAAGACTGGTTAGAGCATTTCGAGAGAGTGGGAAATCTAAATCAGTGGAACGAGGAAGGCAAGCTGCGTCGTAACGTCTACATTGCGTGTGGAAGACTCTGCACGAGTGTGGTACGAAAACCACGAGGCATCTCTGACGTCGTGGCAAGAGTTTCGGCGGCAGCTACTGAGTACGTTCGCCAACAGTGATCGCCGGGAAAAGGCGGAAGCAGCTCTCCGCACACGGATTCAACGACGAACGAAACTGTCGCGATGTACATCGAAGACATGTCCCGCCTTTTCAAGCGAGCTGATCCTGGCATGACGGAAGACAAGAAAGTGCGCCACCTCATGCACGGGGTAAAGCAAGAATTGTTCGCGGGACTCATCCGCAATCCGCCCCCGTACTGTTGCTGAGTTTCGGTCGGAAGCAACAACCATCGAAACGACGCTTCAGCAGAGAGCCCGACAGTACAACCGCGGACGTAGCCGGTGCATCCGCAGGAGTCTACTCAGCAGGCGTCCGTGGATAATCTTGACACATTGCGCGAGCTCGTCCGGTCTGTTGTCAGGGAAGAATTAAGGAAACGGCGTCACCTGATGTCCCCCCGAGCTGTCTCTTGCTGAAGTTGTCCGAGACGAAATTCGACAGGCCAATGCGGAAGCCGCGGAGTGATGTGCCGGCGACACGACGGGCGGTAACGTACTCCGAGGTGCTCAGGCGACCTACTCTGCACTGTTCGCCGATCGAGACACCAAGTACTTATGTGCAGACAATGCGCAGCCCGCCTGAAATCGTAGAGGCAACACGCACTCCACCTCCGTGCGGAGAGAGATGATGCCACGGAAGAGCGATTGTGTGGCGAGATGCCACACGTAGGCCCTTGTGTTTCCACTGTGGAGAGGCTGGCCACCTGTACCGATCTGCCGATATCGTCAAGCTGGTCTTAGGGGATTCGCCATCAAGTGCACCGTGTCGCGAAACGGCGAAAGACCTTCCGAGATTGAAGAATACCTATGCCACGTCGGGGAATTTGACCCGCCTCGTCGTCATCAACCACGCTCACCATCCCCTATGCGCTACGCTCGTCTAGCCCACGTCCCTCCCAAGCACGTCTAGGCAGCGTTCGCCTAGCCCAATCCGGGAAACTGAAGAGGGCGACCTGTGGAGGCGATGGCCGCTGGCGACTTGGGATATAGAAGATCCTCCACTGCGGTACGAGACACTGATAACGACGACTGTTTTGACACTGGTAGCCGGGACCCAAATGTGCTAAAGTACACCTATTGCTTAGCAACTGATCCGAACTCTTGTCAAGATATTGCGGCCCCACCACGGTGGTCTAGTGGCTAAGGTACTCGGCTGCTGACCCGCAGGTCGCTGGATCAAATCCGGCTGTGGCAGCTGCATTTCCGATGGACGCGGAAATGTTGTAGGCCCGTGTACTCAGATTTGGGTGCACGTTAAAGAACCCCAGGTGGTCGAAATTTCCGGAACCCTCCACTACGGTGTCTCTCATAATCATATAGTGGTTTTGGGACGTTAAACAGCACAAATCAATCAATCAATCATCAATCAATCAAGATCTTGCGTGAAAGCTACACCCTACAGCGTGATTAAGTGTGCATTTTGAGCAGGAGTCTCCAACAGAGGTTTATTTTCCGCGTAAAAGGTGGCATATTCTCAAATTGATGTACACGACCTGTCTGTCGGCTTTTAATTCCTATCAGTTCTGTCCACTACTAATGAGATAATAATCGCAAATACCAGCGATTTTCTTAGCTCTATACTGATGTACTGCAACATCAGTGCTGCCCACCGATCTAGCAGGACATACCTTCTGGGTGATATCGGAAACGTGTAACCCCCACAGCTGGTGCAACAGTTCACTGCACTATTGCACCGCCATTGCCAAGAGTAACGACTTTGGGCCGCTTCAGTTGACCTGGCGTGCTCTGAATCGTCTTCTCGGCGTTAGCTACGCCAGCGTTGAATGCAACTGCGTGTGCCCGGAGGGAACAAGTTTGATAAAACTAGTAGGCTTTCAGAAAGTTAGCAGTACACGGTTCTTTTGGACCAAGAAAGATTTAAGTTTTCAAAATAAGTTGTGACTTCGATGTGCCAGAACGCGCAAGCGTGCGACCGAGTGTTTTTAAAAGCCGATTTGTGTGGTTGGCTAGCGTCAAGCTCAAAACATAGCCCGTCACCATCGATGTTTGAGTGCGTTCTTTCTCTTCATTTTGCCTTCTTATTGCTGAATGAATTGTGGCGTTTCTCTTAGAAATAAATTATAGGCAACCACTGCATGCACACAAATAAAACGTACGGTCACTAAAGTACATGCGTTGCATGAAGTTGGTAGGAAGTGGATGTAACTAGCTTTGTCACATTTTCACTGCGCCATATTATGTTCTTTTCCCTGTTCATTCTTTCTGTGTCGCTGACTTTATTTGCACACACAAGTTGACCTTAACCTATGAGCCAACTCGCATAGCTACAGGTTTTCTTGGACAGTTAGACACTGACTTAAGACTAAAGAATCAGCTCAACTTAGTCTATCAGTGAATACCAGGCCGTTGAGATATCTACGGAAATAACCGTGCAGATGAAGCATGCCTGATCTGCTCATGATTCTCTCCATTGTGCAACTATACCGTTATGAGTAACGAACGGTGCAACAAGTTTTCGTTCACTTGCACGTGAATTGACACGCGCAAAGTATAACTCGGCGTAATTTACCAACGCATGTCTTCAAAACTTGGACCCTAATTTTGTAGACATCTGCCGAAACATCTGCCTAAAGAAGAGATTATATGTCTTTTGACGCTATTACAGAAGGACTTCTATGGAACTGGTGTTGGCTACTCAAAAAGCGTAATGAACACAAAGCTTGCAAGTGTGTGTGGTGGAGTGGGGGGGGGGGGGGGGGCTGATTTAGCATTGTAGTTCAATTATTGACAGATGTTCAAACGATTTGTTATGCGGAGGGACACAACTTGCTCAACGAAGGTGAGGGACGGCTGTGAAACGAGCTGAAGAGTTTGTTATGCTAGTTTGTGTTCGTTGTTATTTGATTTAAAAATATCTCCTTGAGCATGTGCAGTAAAGCTGTCAAAACATTGATATGACGTAGTGGGACTAATTCTGGCATCCTCGTTGGTAAGTCCCTGCATTGCTGCAGTAATATCGCTGCTTGGGTGAAATGGATGA